>DWMG01003201.1:0-12205 GCA_018244855.1 Elbella merops
CGGCGCTTGCAGCGAGGTCGCGGCGGAGACGGAATTAGAGAATTGAGACTGAATTCAAATTAATCAGACTTCTGGAAATTGGTGAAAATTGAGCTCAAAGATCCCGTTACATACATACATAGATACAACCCAAGCTAATATAAATCGTGTTATAAATAGGACTGCACATATCAGTTAGCGTAAGTCGTTAATAAGATTATTATTATTATTAATGGCAGGACTGAAATAGCTGAAATATTATACTTTAAAAAAGTGTACAGTATATCCATGGAAAAGACTTGACATGTAAATATGCACACACGCACGCTCACACACCCGTACATGCACGCACGCACGCACTCACACACTTATGCACGCACACACGCACACATGTACACTCACACAAACCCAAAGATCTAAACGTCAAATATACTAAACAATTAAGCGCGCAAGCACAATAGGTAACAGCAAGCGAAGAATATATATAAATAATGAACGCACCAATACAGCCTGCTACAGCCGGAAGTCGGAAGTCCCGTGCCCCCTGAGGAGCGGCTAATACGTTCCCAACAGTTGCCATCGCGTACGAACTAATCACTAATCACTACCGGCTTTAAAGGTCGACGCAGACAAAGCTATAATATGTATTACGTATATTATATCTATACAAATAAATATATCTATACAAATAAATAAAATTGCAGTTTCTGTTTTTAATATTAAAATAACTGCTTTTTACTATATGCATATGTATGTGTATACACGGTACATATACCAAAATAACATTTTTTTTAAATTCTTATATGTCTGTCTGTTTATTTCGGCTAATCTCTGGAACGGCTGAACTAATTTTGGCGGGACTTTCACTGACAGATAGCTTATGTAATAAGGAGTAACTTAGGCTACTTTAATTTTGGAAAAAGTTTTGATTCCCATGCGAACTAAGTCGCGGACACAGCTTAGTGTTACAATATATTTTCTAGTGTGACACCCGAGCGACCGTACCCATACACATGCACGCACACACACACACACACACAAAGCACACGCTGTAATACATCTCTATATTACGTCGTCAAAATATATTAATAGATATAGCAAGACATATCTTGACATGGAAACGCATTGCGCAGATATTGACCTCAAATATTTATATTATAGCATGGCTATCGTCTGTAGTAGTTTGCTATAATACGTATTCGTATATCACAGTTGCCTGACTGCCTCGTTGGTCGTGTTGGTTGCAAGTGCGACTGCCGATTGGGAGATCCCGGGTTCGAATTCCGGGTCGAACACTACAAAATTTTCTAATTTAGGTTCTCTAGTAGTGGTTCGGAGTCTGGATATATGCCCGATGCATGGCAATAGGCTCACCAACTATTCCATAGTACAGTGTATTCATATATTATTATATTACAGCTCCGTGTGCGACGACCTTAACTAATGACGTGGCACGTCCCTGGGTCACAGTGACGAAGATGACATCGGACACAATCGATGTTTCTAAGACAAAGACTTGGTCAACCAAACCGTGTGACATCTGTCTTTCTGTATTGTCACTTTTACTTCAATTGACCGTTGGTGTAATGGTTGGTGAACCTGGTCGCCATGCAGGCGGTTGTAGATTCGATTCTCAATCCGGAGAAATAATTGTATGTGTCTGGTGTGGAATTATTTATGTATCTTATGATATTATTATGTGTAGACGGGAGGTTCTTGTTCAAATCCCGGGTCGTATAAGATATAAGGTCGTATAAGACGTAACTGGTGAAACGTGGCTGTACTACACTCATCTGCCTACCTCTCGGGGATTACAGCGTGAGGTTATGTTGTCTTTTTTTTACAAATAAAAATGTAGCTAGGACACTGCATAGTTTGGTATCAGACTGTCCATGTATGTATTTCCCAAGATATTTGTTATTATTATTATATATTAATACCTAAAAATAAATATACACACCACTTTTTGAGAACATCGCGCTTGGTTGGAAGCAGATAGCTGTTTGTGAACGGAGGTTTACAACGTCAAATAATATTATAGCCAAAACAATTGCACAAACACGTCCAGTGCGAACAGGACCTAATAAACCACTTAAGCACGGGTAATCCTTAGTACCAATAAATAAGGATCATAGCTCATTAGAGCCACCCGGCATCTGACCAGCACCGCCTAGTCGTTCGGCGTCAACCCGTTGTCGACAGGTGGTCCAAGGGTGGACGATGTGTTTTTACTTGTGAACTTCGCGAGATCAACCAGTGAACGTCGCGTGGCCTACCAGTGAACGTTGCGTGGTCAGAGTGAACGTCGCGTGGTCAAAGAGTGAACGTCGCGTGGTCAAAGAGTGAACGTCGCGTGGTCAACGAGTGAACGTCGCGTGGTTAACGAGTGAACGTCGCTTGGCTAACGAGTGGACATCGTCTGGTCCATAAATTTTCGAGTAGTCTGTGTGAATGGTTCTCGCGTGAATCATTTGCGGGCAGCGCGCGGTCCACTCGGTAGCCGTAAGCCGTAGTTGGCGACGTACGTTCCACTCGGGAGCCGTACGTTGGCAACGCGTGGTACTCGCTAGGCAAGCGTGCGAGCAGCGACTTGTCACCGAGTGACCAGCTTGTGAGCGAGGCGATCCGGTGACGTTACGGCGTTGATTAATGAGCGCATATCCATAGAATCCATATAAAATACTTAACCGCTCGAGGCGAGGCGGTGCTGGTCGGGTGACGGGTGGCTCTAATGAGCTATGACCCGTTTCGTTTAGATCGGCTCTTTTAGGGATCTGTGTCAGGTATACAAAGATAGTGTCCATAATTTATAACCATATCAATGTATCGATACTACAGAATACAAAAATATATGCAAATATCCTTTTCCTTAGATATTTCCGGAATTTTACTATACACCTAATTCCCTCCAAAACGGAGGGAAATAACATCCACTAACTCCTCTGGTGTTGCCAAAGTATATCATTATTCATCTGTGACGGGACCACAAAATGTTAGGAGAACAAGTATGCATGTTTATTTTAATTAAAAACAACGTACCATTAATTATGAAAAAATACTACACAGAGCCGTTTTCACGTTCAACGTACGGCTCAGAACACGCCCGAGTTAACGTATATGTACTTGACATTAAACATTATGTATGGAGCGTTATATTTAGTATGGTATTATGCGAGTGCAAAAATTATTTACCTTCCTATTTTTTTAAGCGTGTTTTTTTTTGTAGCAATTAATTGTAGGTATATATACTAGGATTGATCCTTTATAATGTAATGATTTGGACACTGTCATCGTTTTTATGTACCCAAATACATAAATATGTGTTTACAGATCTTTGCTAAATACTCCTTTGATACGACCGCAGTAAACTATGCTACCTCCTAATGTAACCACCTAGTTCCTGGTTTGATACCTGCAAGCAAACGTTAACTATAACTGCCATTCCTATTGTTTCTAATCTTACAACAAACCTTTAATGTCGATGGACAACGTTTCCTGTGATTCAACTGCATGTCATACTTAAGTGAATTTCATAACCTTTGTATATAAAACTCGTCTGATACGTGGTAGATACTGTTTCATAAGTCCGCACTCAGCCGTGGCAGCAGCGATGGGCCAATGAACTAGCTGGGACATATAAAAATATTTCCACAGCTTATCAGAAATGTTTGCGAGTGTTTTTAATGAGGCGTTCTTGATAATAGGGTTGTCAGGTCACGTTTTTTTGCTAAAAACAACTTTGAAAATTGATCTTTTCAATGTTTAATTATCATCATCAACCCTTTCATCTTTCCGATGATGGACACGGGTCTCATCTCAGAATGAGAAGAGTCTAAGCCTACCACTCTTGCAAAGAGTGGATTGGCAGACTATAATAAATGATTGAAATTTAATATGTTTCGTAAAATGTATGAGAAATTACCGATGTGTAAATATAACGAATCCTTTTCTCGCAATATTTCCATTTTCTTTTATCAACTCAAAATAACACTAAGTGTTATTATGTGTACCTACTAGACGTCTAGACATCAAACCTGTAGCACAACATTCCGAAAGTTTCTAGAGGTTCCTGAGTCAATGAATACATTCAATGGATTTTCTAACCGCCAACCCTAATCCCTAAAGACCCTTAAACATATCGTTTAGATAGCCGATATCTGTACCCGATTTCAGTTTCCCAGCTACCTGTTTTCCTTTAATTTTGTGTATTTCTTTCATCTCATAAGTGTATCACTACACGGAGATAGCTGATTAAAACGTTTTATTAAAAAAAACTGATTCGTACTACGGCAAAATCTAATATAATTAAAAAAAAACACTAACTCAACTAATCATGGATAAGGCCAGGTTGGGTCATTTCTCAATGTGCGGAGAATGGGAATAATTTAAAAAAAGTAACATAACGCCTGTATGCTTCAAAGGCGTAGGCAGAGTGGTTTCGTAAACTCTCACGTTTCACCAGTTACATTTATGTAAATACTGAAATCTGACAATCAAACCATCGTTGACCAACTGTGGGTCAAATAACTCTTGGATCTGAATGCATTTTATCAAAGTTATCGGTACATATACCTATTCTAAAAATAAACCAAACAATCTAAAATCAATTTAAACCGCATTCGACAATTCAAATATGGAGTAAAGCAAAACAACTAGAAAAGGAAAGAAAAAGAATCCCATTTGGGAGGAGTAGGTGACAAAATATAGAATATGCTCGTAAATATAGTATCGGATTTATTTGGCTGAGACATCTCCTAGGTCTCCATCGGTACCTGCATTCATCGACATTCGCGATGACATTCAACTGAGTGAAAAATATAGAGAGTTTGAGACGACGCATGCATCAAGAGACTGATTCGATGTTGAAGAAGCCCAGCAGGTCTGCAAGGAAGCCTACCCCGTAAGGGACCTAGAGTGAAGATTTATATATGTAAGAAATTAATTCTCATAGAATCAGAACATAAGTACAAGTGTAGAATTATATATAAAGGCAAATCATAAGTCTGTTAACAGTAATAATATGGTAATATCGAGCGTTATGGACAGAGGCCCAGCGGAGCGTACGAAAATTACGGTTACGTAAGCACCGACGAACGGATAAGGTGTTATAATAGTTACAATGTTTACACGCAAGTGTGAATGGCGTGTAGGACATCAATAGGAATATACGAGAACGCTTGATCCGTAATATTCTAAAAATTATTCATAGAATAATAGTTTCATATAAGACAAGGAGACCCGATGGGCGACGTCTTGTTCGAACATTTTAAATCAGAAAATTATATGCTTTTTTAAGATAGATTGAAACCGTTCAGGAGTTCAGTGCCATGAACATGAACAGTATAATTATAGATACATATATATAAAGATTTGTGATTTTAACTAGGTGTCTAACTAGTGCAGATTTACTCCTCAAATAATAATCGGTATTACGTTGCAAAGTTGAGTGGTAGTGGAATCCAATATTCCTGGCCTGTCCGCTTTGAGAGGTCGATAAATTGAATTTTACTACTGTGATAGAAAGCACGACGGACACTCGATCAGTTGGAAGTATATAAGTCTAATACATAAGTATAACTAGTACCTATATATAAAAAACAAGTGCTTATTTTTAAGGCTGAAGGCATCAATCACCAAAACTATATACCGATGACATTAAATAAAAAAAAATTACACCATAAAGTAAAAATTATTTTCCTACTTGCGGAGATATATAACATAACACTAACAAAGTATGTCACTCATAGCTAGTCTTTCATATATTTAATACACTATTCAGCAATGCGCTTACATTAAACACTCGTGCATAAAATAGACATATAAATTAACATTCAAGGCATTATGAACTATATGCTTAACGAGATAGAGTTCAAAATGCATTATAATATACCAATGATTACACTACCTGCTAACTATATTTATACTTGGCCTTTGCGTGTGTGCCTTGACACTGACCACGCGCTCATCCGCGAAGCGCGCTCGAGGTGCGCCGAGGGGTATGCACGGGGGGAGCTAACTATGGCAGTAATTGCTAAAACCACAGGACTCTTTCTCGTAGATAATCATTCGAAGTCATTAAGGCTTAGCAAAGGGATATTTAAAATTGTCAATATTACTGGTGAAATTCTAATAGATGTACAAATATACCATTTATAGTACCTAAATATGTCATAATAATCATTATGATTGTGAATATTAAAAGGTTATTTTATTGAATAAGAAATATTAATGTGACATAATTATGTAAATAAGGTCTCTGATAATGCCAGAGGAGTATGAAGTAAAAAATAAATAAGAGATGTCATAAGTTTGAAATGAATTCGATTTTTGAAAGTTAATAAATCAACAACCCTATCTTGTATTTCAAAAAGCCGATAAAGCATCGAGAACAAATATCGATATAATATTAATCGACTCAACCTACAAGAAACCCTTCCAAATTCGGTTGCGTGTAGGTTAAATCTGACTTCACATAATATAAGGCCTGTTTATCCCCGAATAGGTAGGCAGATAATGTACATTGGTATTTTCATCAGGTTTTTTTCTACCTTCTTCATCGTTCCGTTCAACACAGGTTCTCATTAGTTACGTCATACGCACCTATAAATAAATCCAGATTTTAAGCTACTACTAGGAATGGCGAATTAAAAAACCAATAACAGTCGACTTTACGATGTATATTTATGTACATACAAAAAGTAATAGTGAATATTCTAGACTTATACAAACAAAGTATGAAGCAATACGAGACTTTTTAATATTCAAAAATTTTGGCGTTTATTGATACTGACCTGAATATTATAGGCGTTACGGCAACTCACTAGTCACAAAGTCAACCAAGGCAAGTATGTTGTAGTTATTCAAATAGTCTTGAGCAAACAAATTGAACAGGTTTGTTTTGCACTTATACGAGCTAGCAGGGAACGCATTAAAATAGCCACTGAGAATTTACACACTTGATATATTCTAGAACAAACAGCCAATTTCGCTACGTCTCATGGTATCGGGCAATATCCAACTAAACAACCGTGAACTGATGTCACAAGACTCGCATAAACACGACAGTGGCGCTAATTAGAAAACGCCTTTACGTAAGCACAAACAAATACAAAGCATGACAAACGGCTGAGTCGATAACCTCCTGTGTAAAGAACACAGCGGTTACCGATGGCCCGGGAACAGAGGATCGTGTACGAGTATTTAGCATCGAGAGAATATCAACTGATAGTCACGACCACGTTTAGTTTAGAAAGTTCGTGAAAACAGACACGGAGACTATAATTTGAATAGTTTCCGATCTGGCGGCCGGTGTCGCCGATGTTAATATCTATGGTTTGTTTAGAAACCTGCCGGGGGTTAATAATACTGCTGCTCATATTGTTTTCTCCAAAGGTTATAGATATAATACAAGGGAAATCGTAAATCGATTCGTAGACGGCAAGATTAGTGACGGAAGAAATCACTTTGATGACGGTAAAATTAATAGAACAGAATTAATTATTAAGTAGAGCCACACTAATTAGGTATAAGTGTTGTATGTTTTCTGCAAAAGAGATATTAATAATTGGAATGGGCTTAAAAAAGAAATAATGTTTGTATTATGAAAAATCTCGAAACTTAGTATTGGAGCGTCTAAGGGGTGGCAACGCGACAACAACCCTAAATCTGTGAATTTTTTATTCGTCTTCAAACACAAATTATTTCATTTAAATAATTGAATTAAGTAAAGCTAAACTGTAGTTAAAAGAGGTATTTTGATGAGTTTTAAACTATAATTAAACCGAACCAACGACGTAAGTATTCATACATCTATTTGTGGTCGTCAAATACTAAACGCGACAAGCTAGTTGAGCGTAAATTTTCCTGTTCTAGAACATTCAATGTAAATATACGTCGCGTTGAAACAAACGATTCCTACATTTACATGCTGTTCAACAATAAAATGTTTCGAATTTAAACAAATGTTTTTGTACAAATAATTATATAAACTCGTAAATTCGTTAACTGGAGATGTCAATAACATGGTCAAATATGGTCATAAAAATAAAGATAATTTAAAAATATAGAATGTTAATACAGCATTACCAATCTAAGGAACAATTTTTTTCAACAAATAATTAGTGACTAATATACATATATATCAACATTAACAGATTATTAATATCTTTATTATATTCTTATAATTTAAAGATAAACATGCCATGTTCGTGACATGCTTTTGCATATGCAAAGGGCCTAGGCATTCATTATTATAATCGAATGAACGCTGTTCACTGAACACGAATAAGCAATAAAAGCGCTTTTTGCTGAAACGAATCCGTTTGCCCAGCGCTTCATTCACAAACTTGACAAAATAGTTTAATTGGTGCACACAACGAAACCCACTTTTCCATTTCGCTGCTGACTCGTTTCGAATCGAACAAAAATGTTAGTTTTGTAAAGCTAAGCACTTTAAAACTTGCAAAGCCAAACTGTGAAGTAAGGGGAGAATAAAATAAAATAATATATACGAACAAAGACGAAGAATATGAAAATGTTAGTACAATTCTAGTAATAAACAAGATACACAATAACAGTACAGTACAGAGATAAACAACAGCAGAGCAATTAAATATCAGAGAGAGATTGAGTGGATGTTTACAAAATAAACGTATCTGTTAATAACGTTGAAGGGAACACGTATTGCCATCGATCAACAGCTGTAAGCTATGTAACATTATTAACCTCCTAATTTACTACTGGGAAAACGTCGGGGCTTTCTCTCTGTTATATTTCTAATGGAATATAACGATACAAAGGGAAAGAGGCACTATTGTGTATCTTCCATCTTCGTTTCTGTTGTATTGCGTTTTCACATCATTTTCCTTAATTTTAACGTTATTATCTTTACCATCGTCATTTCAACCATCTATTTCATCGGTATATCTATTTCATAGTTTATTTTATATCTCAAAACGTGTAGTCTGCTGATACGTAATAATTAATAATACAGTGCAGTAGCAAATTATATTAAGCGAATACGAATTTTATTAAATAACTCTTCCTCATAACTGTCACTTCCAGTAAACACACGTGCTGAACAAAGTTAGGCAACGTTCAAATTTGATTCCAAGAGCTTTGCTCTGCCTACACATATTGCAAATTAGGGGTAGCGTGTGTTATCATTAGAAATTTCTATGCAGGTAACACAAAACGAAAATGCGACTCGTGTGAAATCAACCTTCACTGTTACATTATAAGCTGCAGGTATTTCTACAAAGATTTATGTAAATACATACATCTCTACAAAGAGTGTTTCACAAACATTAATAAAACAATAAGTTTTATTACACGTTTAATTCTCACATTACAGTCGGTCCAATTAATACGTACTCCATGGTCACCATTGGAACGTGCCTTTTGAAATTCTCCATTAAGCAAAATCGACAGAAATATTCTAGTAAGCGATTTGGAATAATATAACTGCCATTTGTAAAGGCAAACATATTTCTAAGTTCAATGTAATCGATTAAAATGTCGACCACATTCACTTAGCACATATTTCAGTTTCAGAAGCTGTATCAGGTGCAAACGATCATGATACAGAGAGCTACATATCGCGCATTGTATGTTTTAATCATTTAGTCAAATTACCCTTCAATGCCAAACACAAACCGTACAACAAAGGAACAAACACCCTTTTTTCCACAACTTTTTTCATATCTACATAAAAAAAAAACAATGCATATTAAAGCAAACATTTTGAAGTCAGCAGTTGCTAACGAAGTCGCCCTTAATTTTCGATTCGTTTTTGCCAGCGAGCTCATTTACCAAAATCTCTAGTGCCTTAATTTTGAGGAACGCGATCGTTAGCGACTTCTTAACAATATTAAAATTTTTATAACTCCCAAGTCTATTTGGAGCACTTGGTAAGTATCTCAAGTGCAGTTTATTTGTCAAATGGAGCACAAACTCCCCCCCCCCCCTTCAATTGTTGGTATAGGGGGTTTGGGGAGCCTTCCATTCAGTTGCGCAGAGTTGATTAATACGCTTGAATGCAGCTCGTTGCAGGGTCGACCCAGTTTCAAGAAAAATAGTCAGTTATTAAACTGGGCAGCCTCTGTGAGAGATTGCCTGGTTAGACTAAATGGGTTGCGGCTTTCATTTTTAAGCGATTTCACTCTGTGCTCTTCGACGGTGTTGTGTACAAATTAATTTTTCTGTGCTTGCAAGCTTTGCTGTTATATTAATATAACAAGAACCATTAAATTTTTTTTATTGTTAGGCTTAAAAACCTTTTTTCGTCTAAATATAGAAAAAAACAGGACTGAAACGAAATCGAGAAATTTCAAAGTACGCTAGATTCTTCATAGGACAGTCATAATAAATAAATCTTAATTCTAAACCGGCATGATTGTTCTTTTAAAATGATTCGTCACAAGGTCTCAACGTATAGGTTTATTAAAGTTTATAATCAAACCATAATACATAGTTTCTTCTGTTTTCAATACATGCAATTCTGAAACATCTATAACATCTACCACATCGGGTTTAATACCAGTTTCAATGGAAAAAGGAATTTTTATGGTCTAAAGACTTAAATCGTTGTAACGATTTGCAACGTGTGTTATAAAGAAAATATTGGTATGAATATTTATAACTCAAAGCTAGATTACAAGGTCAAACTAAATTAGTTTTATTACAGTTTTTTCCACAATTAAGACTATTTTCGTAAAAGAACGCCCCAAAATCATGCCATTCTCTCTTCAGCTAAATATAGATACAATGACCGTAAAAGTATCTATGAAAGTTGCTATAACTAAAGTATGCACAAATACACGAAAAAAAATGTACATTTGTAATAATGGGAATACAGATCCCTATGCGCTTAATTATTCGGTTAGCTCAATATACAATGAGTAATCAAAAGAATTTTGTAGTTATCAACGAAATACCCAGGCACATAAAGAAATTCACATACGTTGCTTTGAAAAAAAGTGTAGAAAAAAAATGCGGTAATCACGACCCAATTCCAAGATCATCGCTAAACCAAACTGCAGCAAGTATGTTAACGTACTGCCAGTAGGCGGGCGTATTGAAACTCACGTCCACAGAAACGAGACCGTGTAGCAGACGAACACAATTTCGCCCACTTCGCAAAACTCCATTAGTTACATAAAAGTTACCGATTCTTCTGGCACAGATCCAGGTACTCTAGGATCTAGATCAGCCTGCAGTGCGGTTCAAATGGGTCACCAGGATAATATCTGGTTCAAAATACCATTCACTTTATGCAGCGATTAAATATTTGAATCAGAATAAAAATTCAAAAAGTGTTAAGCGACTTATACGAGAGTATTCACATAACCACAGTGTATTCTTAATGAGAAGTATAATCAACATTATATATTATATTATATGCTAAGTTCCTTAACTTACTAAATAAACACGATACTGTGTACGATAGTTTGAAAACAAGAGTTTCGCATAAACACGTAGAGCAAAAGTTAAAGGAGTTTCAGGTTGGAACACTTATAACAATATATCAAGTAAACACGTCCAAATATACATACTTAGCTGAACTTAACTACAAATTTCTGTGCTGTGTCTGTTAGAGACTTTATTGCGTTTATTCACACATGTTAATGGTTTGCGGCAGTGATATAATATTAGAGCTATGTCCTTTTACCACAGATAAATATTATTAGTAATGTTGCTGATACAGTGGTTGAATTCCTATGTTTAACTATATTTTATGCCTTCAATGCCGTGCAACCATCGAGAATCGTGAGCATTCATTGTAGTGTAAGTACTCGTACATTGCGAGTGCTTCAATCGAAGGCTTTAAACAGTTCCGGTCAATGTATTTTATTACAATCAATACAGTTCATA
The DNA here is from genome assembly GCA_018244855.1 of Elbella merops. Taxonomy (NCBI): domain Eukaryota; kingdom Metazoa; phylum Arthropoda; class Insecta; order Lepidoptera; family Hesperiidae; genus Elbella; species Elbella merops. The sequence continues at coordinate 11,851 of DWMG01003201.1, forward strand.
TAATAAGCGTATGGTTTTTGTTAAAGATTGTGATTAACAGAATACATTACTAAAAGATATAAAGTTAAACTAATGTCGGGAAAAAGCTTATAAAATTTGTACAGTTCTATCGTTGCGTACAATAGATGCTGATATTGTGATCTTTGATCTATCTATGACAAGCGCGAAACGTTTCATTGCAATGAAACTTTTTTTGAAACGTTTGAAATAAACCAAGATGATGTAAATGAAACTATACCAAATAAGTAACTGTTGTACTAAGTAATAAGTTGTAATAAGTTACTTGATTTAACGAACGTTACACATCACGTTTAGCAACTCGGGGCATCGGTGACGAAGGAAAACTTACCCGTAT
>DWMG01003202.1:0-12203 GCA_018244855.1 Elbella merops
GTGTGAAGTCTGCCAACCCGCACTTGGCCAGCGTGGCAGACTATGGGCTTAACCCTCTCAATATGAGAGGAGACCCGAATTCCAACAGAGGAATTGTAAAGAGCTGAAAAAAAAATAAAAAAATAAAATATATATATATATTATAATATTATATATAAAGAGCTAATAATTGAAAATTTAATTGGCAGAGTAAAAAGGTGCGCTACGATCCACGTCTCCAAGACAAACATCGTTTACAAAAATTGCAATTGCCTAGTGGATAAGGTCAAGGTGAAGCGCAAGCCGGCCACTTAATAACGGTCCATTTGGTGTAATAGACGTCTGCATGACCAGCGCTTGTCTGTTTTAAATATAAGCTTTTGTGTATTTCCTTGACACGGGACGCGGGAATGCTAGTGAAGGGTTATTTATCACGAAGTTATTTATCACGAAAGGGTTATTTATCACGAAACCCTATCCAATTGTTCAAATGGTTACCGAACGCTTCACGTTTGGTAGCTTCACGTTGGTATTTGGTAGCTTATGTATTATGTAATACGCTTATGTATTACGAACGTGTGCATTATGAGCGTATGTACACGACTCGTTTTGCCAGTTTTGTTTTCATGTAAAAACGTAAACTGAAAATACCTCAAGTCGTGATGTTAGTGTTGTTATGAGTTAATTCTCAAGCAAGAACATTAACTTCAAACGAGCGATATGTTGGGATGTAGCACATATGTTTACGTAGATGTCTTTTCATCTCTTATGATCGTTGCTCGCTCTGTGGCCGGGGCGGCTATTGCCTATTGTGCAAGACGATAAAGACTTCAATTTTAATAATCGTTTTGTTATGTGATAATGGCCGCTCGATGACACTCGCCGCGATAATTGGTAATGGGCGCTGACGAGCTCGTGACCCGCGCTGTCCGCGTGTAGGTAATCAATGAAAAAATATCCAACTTTTCCTCGAGTTCTCGTTACAGCAATTATCGCTAATTATTAGGTCACAATATTACGTCCTTACAGTTTTCTTCGTACCGCTTGTTAGAGTCTCGTAATGTTTCGCTATGGATATCTATATATTGGTATAATATTGTTGGATTATGTATTAATGATTTTTTAAAATTGTAATTCCCATAGTAGACGATAGTCTGGAGTTATTTACGGCAATAGGCTTACCCCCTATGAATCGTGGGATTGGAGTAATCAGAAGTAGCGGTAACTGTGGGCAGAAGAGTGTAGACCCTTCTGCTTACCCCTTTGCGGAAATACACACATGTTATTATTATGTTGTTTTTGTCATGTTATCGACATATTTGCAAAATACAGATCTGGTCTGATTCACACAGAATATTTATTAATACGACGACCTTGAAAAGAAATGTAGGACGCAGAGTCGATTTCTAAATTATTTTTTGCAATAATTTGTCTTTAAAATTCAACTGTAGCTAATTATGCACACGCATGTCTTGTTGATACGCAATATTATTTCTTTGTAACCTTTTAATGAGATAAGCGCTAGAAGTAATAATAATAATTATTATTTTAATTATTGAAATATTTTGGATTATTTTTTTAATTGTTTTTAATCTTTTTTATCTTATCTGTTGAGGCTCTAGACGTCAGTGTAATGACCGTAAATTATATAATTGACTTCGGTCTGATTAGTATTATTATTTCCGTTCCTATTTTAGTCTTTTTTTAAAATTGATTTGATACGTTCTAGTAATCATTTCTATTAATAATTCTATTGTATATAAATACACGGCATAATTTAATAGGTCACATGTAAAGATTGAAAAATAACACAAACTTATACCCTTTTACATTCATCACCCGTATACAAACTGCAATTTCCATGAGTTCTGAACGATGATTATTGAGGAATATGGATTCACCGGTTCATGCCGGTGACGGTTGAATATAAAAATCGTATTGATGCCAGTCTAATGAATGAAACGCTGGACTATTACTTTCTACCGGTCGGCCGGTGTGACATGGCATGTCGTCGAAAGCAAAATTCGTCCAACACTTTCGTCGCGAGCCGGCCGCCGGCGGAATGAGGAGTGCGAACTGAAACTGGTCTGCGTAACAGTACTCCGCGTCGCCGCCGCCGATGTGGGTCGAACGCGTGTTCTACGGATCCGACAAGTGCAATAAATACTCTTACCATTACATTGTACACCTGCCTACCCACTACAGGCCCTGGCGTGGCATATAATAATACAATACATTTATTTATTATTAGTTATGCGATAAGACATATATTTTAAAGCTTGTTATGTCTAGATTATTATTATTCATTTATTCATTTTTCTTTTCATATTCCTATTTGTAATTGATTCTTATATGGTTTTATATGCACATGCTTTTGTCCCGAGGTGGGCGTAAGTAGCTGCGACACAGTTTTTACTACTGCAGCTGCTTACGAACATATAAACTAGTCGATTTATTTAATATGTACATAATAAAATCTTTGAAATCTTGAAATCTTAATTTTAAAGCTTGTTAACCTACGATCCATACTAAAGTAAAAACAACTTAACAAGTAGTAGTACCTACCCATAATAAAATTACCTTATAGTTGCTCAAATAATATACAATTCACACGTGATACGTAACATTACACGTTTAAGCAGTTACGTTATACGTGCCAATGGTGAACCTATTGGCATACATCTGGCACATCCAGACTGGGGTCTACTAGAAATTTCAAATTATGAAAACCCAATAGTACTCGTACCATATCCGGGCATAAAACCTTGTAGCCACTAGTTCTCTTATATCAGTGTTACGATGAAAAAAATGGTTAATAACAAAAGGAACCATTATATTAATAACGTGCATACATTAAACATAATAACATGGTTTTGCTACGTTAAATTTATAGTTTATTTAATGTTAATTCGCTTGCTATTTTAACTAAACCTATATGTTTATTGTTGTTGAGTTATTATGCACTGATACATCACGAAATTGCATATTGTTAAATGTTCGAAAATATCAATAACGTTATATTTAGTATTGATGTACGCTCGATCCTGGCGTTAAGAAACCGACGATTGGCTAACATAGGACCGCATGTGTATGAAATATTATCTAAATGAACTTTAAACCAAAACTCTGTTTGGTGTCATATGACCCATTCGTGAATGTATTCACAGTTGCACAAAACACTCCATTTCATCTCATTTTAAATCTTTAAGCCAAGGCCGTTTAATTTTTGGCGATCTGTTACGAGCATTCTTTGATTATTGCAACCGTTTCATCAGTTTTAATTTCGTCAATACAATCTATTTATATTTTCAAATAATTTGCACTACCGCAGTGGATTGGATGATAAACTGTTGTACCGGTATTGTTGTAGGCTTCGAGGATGGTAATTGTGTTAGCATAAGTGCTGGATTCGTTTAAAACTCCGGTGGTCGCAAAGTTCTGCGAACTACAACGGTTCAACACGTGCAAATTTTTTATAAGTTTGAGCAGCGCACGTGTCATTAAATCTAGCCAGGTGTGTCGAAACGATGGCCCGCTGGTCGCGTCGGCCGCTAATCGCCATAGCGTGCTGCACATTTCGCAAGCGCCGGATCGACCGCTCACTCGATGCGAAATACTTCGATCGACTGTAATACGACCACGTCTCGCGCGTCCTGTCTTACTTATCTGGGTGCTCATACAATCGCAACGATCAATAACTTCACTAAAAATCGCATTAGGAATATAATTTTCTGCGTGGTACGACATGCACAGCCATAGTTGATTTCATTTACAACAGATATTTGATTTGTAAAAAGAACAATTTTCACATGTAGCTATTATAATAAAATTCCTCATCACATGATTATAATGCAATCTGATTGTTCATATTGATATAAATGTTGTTTACGTATGTGTTCTGAAAATAATGTCAGAGCAATCCCATAATTTATTTCTGAAGATACCTAAATACGAATGCTATTAATCTCGCGGAGCGCCGACGAGTGGTAATTTTGCCAGATATCATCAAAGCACCCGTGCGCCGTGTCGCAATGTATCTCTGCAGCGGCGTCCGATACAATATTTCTCAAAGTTGTTAGATGCCTAACTTAAAAGTTATCGGAGGAGGGGGATGAGAGGGGAGTCAAGGCCGGCCGCTTGACACACATCCCACCACATTCACCTTCCGACCGCCACCTGCCCACCACCAGTGTCAAGGCTGGCTTGCGAAACGTATCTACCCGTACAAATAAACTCGAGTACGTTGTGAAAATAGTTTCGCAACTGGCCATTGGCGCTGGTCGAACAGTGTATTTCAAGTTCACCGATGTAGATGTGTTCTTACACACGCAATAACCCGCGCATTGTTGCTGTCGCGCCCGCAGCGCCCCGCGCAGCCTTGCCGTCCGCTCAATATTGGTACTGCTAGAGATATTTAAGAATCGTCGTGACTTATCATTTTAACATAAAGACTAGAATACTGCGTCTTAAAAAAGAATGAATATGTGTGTATTGTACAACGGAAGATCCGCTCGCACGCGACCGTCGTAGCTCCACAAGATATTAAATCCGAACGTCTGTAAAACTTGCATTACAATGTACAGGTGCAAATGAATTGCGGAATAGAAACTTAAACGCATTCAGAATTAAGTTGGCGTGAAATCGTAGAGATTTTTCTGGTAAATTATTCATGTGGCTCGCGTTGGGCACTTTCGAGGCGTTCTCGAGAAAGCCTTTCACTCTTATCGTGTGTCGTCCGCCGCAGTTCCGTCAAATAGTAAAAGCAGGATTTAGACGTGACGCCATCTCGTCATGCAGTATCGATCTTCGCAAACGAGTAACGTTGGTGAATTCGTTTTCATTGGAAATATATGAAGTGTCGATGTACAAGAATTTGATTACTCTCACTGACAGTGGATCACACAGACACTCGAGACCTCATTCGAATTGTACAACTTAAAGTATATCTTTATAAGGTTATCAGCATTCCGAAAGTTTTATAAAGATTCTTATTCAGATACTGCTTAGTACAACGGGCGCGACTTTTGCAATGATTGACTTCCAGGCGTAATGTAAATGTAACAAAAGCTATAGCTTTTGCCCTATTTCAGGAAAGATAAACATGAATAAATAAATGGTACGAATAACATTGAATTGACTTGCCCGCCCGTTGTCGATGACACGCGCTGGCCTACTTGGAGCTTGTAAATATTTAAGCGCTCCAACGCCGGACCTTATAAAGCATTATTGAATTCTTGTTGTATTGAGAGTGAAACAATTCTGCAATAATCATTGTAGCCACGATGATTACTTTAATAACGTTGATTTTAAAGTTCTCGGCACTTATTATGAAGTGGTTAAACTTGTTAAGTTTATGTTATTATACTCGCACATCCCTACTAGGATATTCACCGGTGAGAACAACTGCTATAATTATCGTTGTTAACTAAATACAGTAGTTAAGAGCCATGAGTGTGGAATACACTTCCTTATGAGGTTTTCCGGGGCGTTATGATATGGAGCTTTTCACGGAAAGCTACAAAGCAACTCTCCTTCAATGCTGACAACGCACTAGCAAATGCTTTGTCTATGTCCTTCTTAACATCAGGTGGTCAGTCTGTCCAGCTACCAGGTTAAAATATGAGTATCATGGCTGGCGATATTATATAAGGCCTTGGCTGCACTGGCCGATGGAGTCCCCTGGCCGGATCAGTGGCCCGCGGGGGCGCGCTGGCCGCGTGTGCGGAGCGGATGCGTTTTGAGTGCGGATCGCGGCCGCCAGAAAGTGTGCTAATGCGTGCGCGGCCGAGCGCGCAGACACGCGCCGCCACCGACGGCTCCCGTGCGCGGTCCCGTTGTCTCTTCTACATAACCCGCTGCACGAAATTATTGGCATGCTGGATTTTTTAGCCTGATATTAAAGACTCAGTTATAGATTGTAAACTACATACTGTAATAGATTGTGTTTATATTTGCCATTTTTTTCGGTCTATTTCAATTCGTCACAGTAATATGTTTGCTGGGTAACGCTGTGAAGGGCAAGGTCACGAAGTGGTCTAGAATAAACCAATAAACGAGACAATATCTTGTGCAATTAGAGCATTTCAATGGATCTATATACCTACCTGAGAGGTGACCGATACCGGTAGTCAATTTCTTTTTTCTTTTAAATAATGTTATATTTTTTTTTTCATACACATGACTTTATACATGACTTGTGCAACAGCAACTAACAGTACCTTTGCGTTCTTACATATTATTGTCTCGTAAAAACAGGGTCAGATTAAATATTTGCGTTATGTTGTGTCATTAAAAATAATTACAGAAAGGGGTCATATATAAATAGAAGAAAATTTATTGAATTTTCTTGATTTACAAATAGGTCTATGATAGTGAGGAAATGAAATATAATTATAAGACAAGACCAAAATTTACGAGAAGATAAAATTATGTTTTATGAAATATGTATATGCTTTAAGACGTCGCTGTTTAACATTTTATAATTTATATTCTATTGTTTATGTGATTACAATATCAATTTTATTAGATAGGCATACTAGTCTTTGCGATTTGCTTGCAAATATTTGAAATAACTACTGTTGTGCATCCTAAGTGGATACTTTACTTTTACAGAATAATTATAGCACGGATGATATAACTCGTCCAGTTGTAAGAATGTGTTGTAAGTGCGTAATGTTTTTTGTAGCTTAACGTCGGTCATAGTCCAGATATGTGTTTATGTGTTCCTACGCTCGGCTGCTACGTTCTCCGTAAATGTCAGATATACAAGACGTGTCGACGTCTTACGACTCCCGCGTCGCGCTCGTTTCTTGACGGTAAATCCATGTTAGCATGGTATCTTCATCGAAACACAGCGGTACAGGTTACAGCAGAAACACCGTCTAACGACGGGGTGAGATCACCAGGAGGTAGTTGACCCCCTGAGACTGCCCGGGTAAAGAGGGAATCCCCGAGGCCCGTAGACTTATACCCAAGCGGCGACATATCCGTCGCGGCGTATGAACGACAACTGTTAGTTAGTTAGCGGTACAGGTGTTAAACCCAATAAGACAATACCTACTTTTATGCGACTTAAAGGGAACACCGCGTGTCACTGTGTTTTAATTAAATACAGAATGGCAGCAGCGACAAACGCAACGACATTGTTCATTGATGTTAGATGCAACACCTGTGAGCGGCTATCGCTTCCCGGCCGTAGAGCCGCGCGCGAGTGGGTGCGCCGAGCCGGTCAATGGATGTAGGCTAACCAGTGTCCAGTGTTTGTTAATGAGAGACTTGCGCCCGCGCTAGGGCTGCCGCACACCGCACAAATGTTTCAATATATATATACATACATACATATATACATATGCATATATATATATATATATATACGTACAATTAGGGTTCATATGTCATGTGCCTGTAATAATCATTATTATTTACGTAGTAAGATTATGAATTAGAATTATGAAGTAGAATGATTATGAAGATTATGATTAATTAAATTAGTAATGTTCTAATAATGTTAATGTGACATTGCCGTTCACTTTTACAAAGTTCATAGACCAGTTGACATTTTGTGGATTTCATAAATTCGGCTCTTGTCATCATGTCCGCAAAAATCAATATAGAAAAATGTTCGATGTGAACGTAAATTTTTATCTGTTCAAAAGTTGGCTAATCGATTAAAATATTTTTTAGCTTCCGCTATTTTTTTATCATTTCTTAAATCTAGGTGGAGATAGATTTCACATCTGTGATTAAATCTAAACAAATATACAAAAATGATCGGTATGAGCATGAATTAACAAAATCTGATATAAAATCCAATCAGTTTTTCAAAGTAGTACGTAGCATTTCAAAGAAATTGGCGACCCTAGCGCAGCGTGGAGCGCTGTCGCGTCCGGCGAAATGCCTGCCCTCTGTATTAGTATGCGGCCTCATCACAACTTTCTACACATTCCTGGTGGCGAGGAACAGCGCCGATACACATAACAATTACCGATCGACTCTTCATTGTTTCTATATTAGCGGCCAACATAACCGTCACGGCTTAATTTTATCTACATTAATTATGTATAACGATATTTTATATACTGGAGTAATATGATTGGGTTATATTGAATTAAAGTCGTAGTTACAGTTCTGTAGAAAGTCAAACTACATTTAAAGTCTTTATCCCATATTTATTTATTTATTTTTTGCAAAATAATAATTTTGCAACTGTTACATTGAAATGCACTGACATATTTTTACAATTGACACAGTTTCGAAAAAATCCAAAAATTAAGAAAAAATGACAAGTGCAACAGTGTAGAGATTGTCTTTGCATATATTAAGCATTTAGAATTAATAGTTTTGTACACAATCCCACAAAATTAGTATGAAAATTAATTATTCTAATACATATATTTTATAGATATATTTAATGCATTCAAGAAAGCTGCTTCGTTAACGATATGTATAAAACATTGCCGATTGTATTTGTTCAAATCTCGGAACAGTATGATAATCGGTTGTCTATATATAGAACATATTTTGAAGCGTACGATTTGTTTTTTTTTCGCTCACGAAGCAGTCGCCAAGTAATAACGCGCTGTTTTTAACGACTTTTTCCTCCTGTTCGTTTTAATTTGTCACTTTCTACGAGAAGCGTACGAGGAAAAATATAAGTTCATTCATTATTAAATCTTTTACAACTTTATTAATGCACCCGAACATACGGTTCCATTAGCTTTTTGTGTGTGTGACGACCAAGACTATTTTTGTAGGTGGGTGTATGTATAACGCTGGTGTCATTAGGAATGTTATTTTTTAAAGTAGCTCGAAGTGGAACAAGTCGAGCGGTAACTATTACGATCTCGTACATAGCTCACTCTAGCCTCACACTTGGCTCGTAGTGGGTAAAATGAATGGTAGAGCGCGCGTCGCCGCCGTCATTGAACTAAATTTATAATCACGCCCGGACCCGCACACAAAATTAGCGGCCGCTATTCATTGGTAATGACAATGTGGCGAATTCAATTTTGTTTCATCTCACCGCAAAATTGGCCTGACCCGTGCTTATTACGCTCATGTTAGTGGTTTCAGTTATGTCATTAAGGAAAACGTGCCGAGTTTAATGGAATTGTAAGGTCACTTGGATTGTAGGCGAGAAGTATGTTGGTCCCTCATTGTGGATATAATTATATACAACGAAATTATTATTAATTATATAATATTATTTTTTATCAGATATCTCTATCTTGATAGACGAGACGTGGCCGCCGTTTTAATTTGTGTCCTTTGCCTATCCTGTGAGGGCCTGGCGTGACAATATAATAATTATACTTATGTAATTGAAATACGTGCCCTTCTGTATTTTTAACGCTGATTTTACGAAAAAATGCCTGATACATTCGTCTCCCGTTCCAGGTAGCGATGGCCGGCGACTTCATCCTCGCGGTGGCGTCGATGATGATAGCTCGTCTGCGGAGCGACGAGGTCACACTTGTACTCAGTCAGGTAAACATACAGACAATCCATTTAAGCTCACCATCTGTATAGGGAGCGAGTTGAGAGTGATTCGAAGCTCTACCTTATGAGCCCAGAACTACCCCATTTGCTCTGCTACACAGCAGTCGTGACTCTGGCGACTGGCTGCTAATGGTTTTGCACAGTATACCTAGGCACAGCTATGTACTTGCCCTGGCAGCATCTCCTGGCTATGTCCAGCGGAGGACTGAGATAGGCATATGTAGATTAAAAAGATTGTTTTTGTACTAATTGGCATTAGAAAATAAATGTGTGATAGATCTATAGATAGATAATGTTTTAAGTTTTATTACATGATCAAGGGAGCGGCGGTAAGTTAATTTTAAGTAGCCACTGCAGCATATATAAGTACATTTTTTTCGATATTGAATAAGGCGTCCACGTGACGAAGTGCACACACGTATGTATGCACATAGTTGTATTGTTAAGCTCGATGGTAAAAACGACTAAAAGGCAATCTAATTAAAGTTAATGTCGAAAATATCTAACCTTACTTCTTACTTATCGGTAAAGGGGTTAAACAGTCTGATTAGTGGGTTCGAATCCTAGAAACAATTAACTATATTGCTTGCACTTTGATGAACACGTAAGTTTGCCTATATTGTCCATGGTTTAAAAAAAATATATTTACATACATACATATGTACATACATATGTACATACATATGTACATACATATGTATATACATATGTACATACATACGACATAATATGAGTTGTATCATGATGTTAAATTTATAATTATTAAATACTTATGAAAGTCGAAAGCGAGAATAGTAATTCAAGGCAAATATAAACTATAATTTATACTAAAAATGATTAACAAATATTCCGATATATTAATTAAATTTAAAAATATTTTATTTGTAATTTTAAAACAAGTATAATAATTGTTACGTACGTATATTATGCAACCAATTAGAATAATTGTTGTTTAAATAAAGATTACTGAATTTTCAGCATACTTAATATAAAAAATTGCCATATTATCTTGTGAGATATGGAGATATCCGTGTAGAGAGGAGTCAATGCCTTTTTAAATATTTTATTGCTATCAATTTTAATAACTCGTTTTCAGAACGTTCGTTAACGTATAACAACTACTTGGATAATATTAATATTTACGACCTACATATATCATCCTACGTTAGTAACGTTTTCTGTTTGAAATCGAACTTTTGAATGAAGAGAGGCTGATGAATATAAAAGGGGCATGTCAGGCTTAGAGCGGATTAGGTGATATTTGGCACTCGGTGCTCCCCAGTTCCCCGTAAGGGACCAGGCGTGACAATATGGTAATAACTTTTTAAATAATTAATTGTATGTATAATGGGTTAGTTCGCAGAAGTCATTGCTAATTAATCAAATTAATGTCATCGTAACTACCATAAGCTTAATATATAAAAATGTTTAAAGGTTTCAATTGCTCATTCAAGGTCTCCATTAACATAGTAAGCTGTTTCAAATGATAATGCACGATCACACTATAATATAGAACATAGGGCATATACGTCCGTAGCCACTCCTGCCAATGTCGCTGCTCCTACACTGTTTCGGTTTTGTTTATTACACCATTATGATCATAGCAATAATTAATTGCACACTAAGAATAAATAGAGCACTAATTTCATATAAACGACTGGACAGTAATATTCATAATGTAATTTTTTTTGTATGTAGACCTTACAACTGTTATAAGAAGACAAACGCGCTGTATTTAAAGCATCAGTAATTATGAGTTCAAACGAGATTGAGCAGACCCACAGTCCGAGTACCAATATCTCTATCTTTGCAAACCTGACGTGCGCCTTCTACATTTCTCACTCTTGTCATACAAATAGTAGTCCTCAGTTCTCGAAACGGGCGTTGTCAAAGTGTGCACTTCAAACCGTCTAATGTGTGGTGCGTGACAAGGATGCGACATCACATCGTAACAATTGTCTAATTCTGGTTGCAGGTGGTAACGGACCTGGTGCAGGGCGAGTTCATGCAGCTGGGCAGCAAGGAGACTGAGAACGAGCGGTTCGCTCACTACCTCACCAAAACCTACAGGAAAACGGCTTCGCTTATCGCTAATTCTGTGAAAGCGGTCAGTATTTATGTGTAATTTAACCATACTAATGTTTTTGTAGGGTATTCTAAAATACTGACACAATGTTACACTAGCTACTGCAAATGGCGCGAAAAATTCTACGGCATTAAAAAAATGTGTTAGATAGATAGAAGTCATTGTGTTAGATAGAAGTCCGGGTGCGCAGGAAATGGGAAATATACGTTTGAAGATTTTTGTTACCATTTGATGACCGCTTTGCTCCATACTCAGTTTGCATAAGTAGGTTGGTTGGGTTTCAAATAATACTTTATTTTGAACCTACTACACTAAAACATAATGACCATATTGATATCGCGCTGGTTGTTACGGATCTATCACTAGACGACTCGTAACGAAACGGGGAACTAATGGAGAACTTCTGATGTGATGACGTCTAACGAAATCAGTTACTATTACATAAATTGCGCTGTTGTTAAGGTCACGTGACACCGATGGTCCGCCAGTTTCCTAAGTTGAGTCTATTATAATAATCTTAATGCTTTGTCTCTTGTACGAGTACGTTATAAATGAATAAAGGATATATTAAACTTGACTGTCTGTTGGTCGAGTGACTGCAAGCGCGACTGCCGATCGGGAGGTCCTGGGTTCAAATCCC
>DWMG01003203.1:0-12203 GCA_018244855.1 Elbella merops
AAAAAGGGATTTCAATTCAGTTTTAATATACGCATTAAAAACATTAGCGTTTATACCCAACAATAAACTTATGATTAAAATAAATTACAATATCGAAACTTTCGTCAGCCTGTAGAAATTCGCCCGTATAGTAGTTGGATGATAAGCGAAATAAATGTTTGCAGAGTTTAATAAATCCCTTTATTATTTACTCCGAATTGTTTCTAAAAGGTTTACTTACAATTTCGTCTGGAAAATTTCATTCCATTATAATACTCGCGAGAGTCTATTATTTTTAAAACAAACTCGCCGAATTGGGTTCGACGATAAAACTTATTCTTTATGTAAACATACTTAGAATTAGAGAACATTTTCGAGGGGTATTATGGTAATATCTTCAAAATAAACAATTGGCAAAGAACAATTTAAGGAAATAGGCTAATGAGTAATATTTTACATTAATAACACTAGCATGATTTTAACCACAAAGTACACACACACTGACATTTTCCAATATTTGCTTTTTAACCACCATCACAATAATTATCATTGCAGTCCACAGATATTTACCGTTCGTTTTTCATAGCCTTAACATTCGGGTTTAAAATCTAAGGTTGAGGTGTATGTTTAAGGTTTAAGCTAGTATTCTAACATGTTTGGCGAATCTGGATTGCGAATCTGGATTGCGAAACTTCTCATGCTTAATACTAAATATAACTCTAGTTTTACTTCATGTTCATATCAAGAGATCTTCTAATCTAATAAAATAAACATGCTTTGTATGTTATGTTAGAAGTGCGCGCCAGGATTTGTGGGTGGTTTAACCTAAATCCAAAACCAATCCAGTAATCTAAATGTGTACGTTAAACAAAAATTACTACAGACCGAGGATACCCATCCAAGTAGTCACTGCTGTTATAGACGAAAATCAAGATTAACTCTGGAACGTTCTTTCTGAAGCGGAAGCCTTTGCAAAATCTGCTATCCGCCATTCAAAGAGTAGTCTCGCCTAGTATTACTTAGCCTGACGGATCATTTTACCATCGCTGTCATCGCGTGACCGTTTCATAGGTTTCTTTCAGAGCACACACGACAAAGCTTGTTAGTACTCGCTGATATATTTACGAGACACGAATAGGTATAAATCTTTGTGTACTATTAAGTCAATAACAGTAAAACCATTTCATACTATTTGCTGAGGGCATTGGCTATTACATTGCAATCTTTAAACTATTGGTTGGATTTTTACCACGTGAATATTTCTATGAGGAACATAAAAATATGTTTTGCGTAAATGTGTGTCTAATCCCAATGTGATCATGATATAAGTGCGGCATTATTGTTAGTTTTATCACCACGCGCCCTTTCTTGGGAGCATTTCACTTCCATTTTGTTGACATTGCCCCGTTGCCATGACAACCGACGGGTCAAAGCCACACGTCCTGCATTCAAATTCCATCATTACAAGAGAGCCATAATTCCATTCAAATGCCACCGGTATACACAATTCATAGATTCGTACGTGACACTCCGGTGCGAATACGAAATATGTATTAATTGGATTGATGTTTTATTATGATTGACGTTTTATGATGTGACTGATGAAATAAACAATTAACTGGGCAGCAAATAATAAAGAAATTCCGAGATTGAATTCGTACATAATTTTGATTAAGTTGGGATAAGCTAGGATCGATGTGTACTATGCGAAATTCATTTGAAAAGGGCTCGATAACATGGTTTATAATTATACTTTATTATTCCCATTATACTTACAGGCGCTTAAAAATCTGTTAAGCTGCTCGTTAGTTATAATGTAAAAATTGAATATCATCACAGTTACGTATAGGATTAGGTATTAATAATAATCTTGCAAAATTATTTATTTCTTGCAATTATGATTAATCGAATCGACGATTTAAATTAACAATGCGAATAAAATTGCAGTTGATTCATTTTATGCTGAGTATTAATTTAAATGTCCACTAAAAATATTAATACATGTTATAAACATTACGGGTTATGATAATTACGAATTAATTGAATTATTATTAATTGCTTTGCAAAATAAATTCCTATTTGCACGTACTCGTAAATTTCGTAATCCAACATTATCATTATTTAATATTCTGTTTCGGTCATATTATTATGAGCTCATATTATGTGTTGGTATAATTTATTTTAATATTTATTTTAATTTATTTAATTAAACGTATAATTAGAAACGTATGAACGTATAATTAGTAATGTTGGTTTATTTTCGATTTTCGAAAGTTTTATATTCCAAACATTAATATATTTTTTATTTTATATTTTTATATTTACATTGTATTATTTGTTGGACCAGTGGTTAGAGATCTGCGCACCGGACTGTGGGTCCGGTTCCCACTCAGTGCAAATTATGAGTGATGAGGTTGAATACTCGTTTTAGGTAGGCGTATATGCATAGGTGTGCATAGGTTTTTGTGGGCACTAAGTGTTTGCTACTAATTCGAAATTTAAAAGTTATATTTAACATCGATATGTTATATAATCTGTTACGTGAATACAATAAATAATTAAAGCATATACATATATCTTAGAGACGCGGACACATTAATAATGTATTTCATATTAAATGAAATAAACCTAATGATATCATCAAAAATATATTACAATGTATTGATAAAGGTGCGGTATTCTTGACTAATTAACGCAACAAACAAAAAGTGAATTGCCCCGAGCTAACGATTTATGTTTTGCAGTTTCGTATTGGACGCGTTGGTTCCAGCTCAAATTAGATCGCACAGTTTCTCATGCTCACCGTGCCCCGAGGGACGGTCTCGGTCTGTCTCACCAAAAACGTGAAATTACTCTCTCGTAGCTTCTGTTCTCGAGCGACATTATTGACTTTATTTATGTTTTAATCTGATTCAATATAAATCTACTTCATTATTAAGATCTTCCCTTCGCTTTGTCTGGGTGGAATGAAGTAAGTTTGCCGAAAGGTGTAACTGCAAACCTGTAAGTATTCTGCATCTGTAAGTATTCTGTAAATATCTTGCATTTTATGGCTTTTAAGGTAACAGACATATGTTTTTTCTTTACATATAAGGCAGTATTAGATTATTGTTTGAATTTAAAAAAAAAACGTAGGTTCACGCCTATAATCTACGAGGGGTAGGTAGAGGAGTGTAATACACTCCCACGTTTCACCAGTTACGTTTGCGTCCCATGGAATAGGTGATGAGCCTATTGCCTTACACCGGGCATAGATGCAGACTCCGAGTCACTACAACAAATTTTAAATTAGAAAATTCAAATAGTACCCGTCCCGGGATTTGAACCTAGGACCTTCTGATCGGCTGTCGCGCTTGCAACCACTCGACCAACGAGGCAGTCAAAATTTTTTACTTGTTATTAATTAGAATTTAAATATTTGCCTATAATTTTTTTCAGTGAATTAATCAATTATTACTATGAGTAATGTGATAGTATTGGCGACGCATGTGTTAAAAATATTAACAAAAATCAATAACCTTTATGGTGATATACTTCCATAGAAATACTTAGCAGGATAGAACACATACGTACCTAATTATCTAAGACAAAAAAACTAATAACATTCAACGGTTTAATCTACGTATAGTTACTCCATTTACATATTTCAGTGCAACCATTCAATATAAATGCTATAATGTAGCAATGGATATGAGATGTATTTTGAAAACAATTTTAGTATTACGACCGCGGAATAGCTGAACGTTGTAAAACGACGTACGCCATTTTGAATTCCCCCGGGCGTTTACCGATTGTCGTGGCAATAAAACTTATTACACACAGAGATACATAAAATGCTAACGATTTATGGAAATGGATATTTCTCTGAGGGAATTCAACGGAGGCAATAAAGTATACACTGATTAAATATAAAAAGGCTTCATGTATGTTTTTTCGAGACAGTCCGACTAATTTCGGACCTATCCGCGGTCTTTCTTCATGAGCTCCCGTAGAGCTCATGTAGAATATATGTACCTACATACATACATAATATTTAATACTTTAACACTTAGTATATGCTAGTGTTATATTTATATGTTGATGCTGTGACTATGGAACCTGAATACTGAGATCTAGGTTCGATTCTTATTCGGTACATAAGAAACCGCAGATCAAATGCTATCACGCTCGTTTTTCTATACAAAATTACGTGCATTTTAATGATTAAATATGACTTACTGCTATGGTGAAGGAAAAACTGGTAATGAAATGTGCGTTTATTTAGCCGAGGCGATGAAGTCTGCAAATGCGTACCAGGTCAACGTGGCAGACTATGACCTTACATCATACATCATCAGCTTACTCCGACCACTGCTGGATATAGGCCTCTCCAATAGCATGCTACTAAGCTCAATCTTCAGCTCTTCGAATCCAACCGCAGCCAGCCATTTTGCTTATATCGTCACCTGACCTAGCTGGAGGGCCATTATGGCCTTATCCCCTCTGATTTTCAGAAGTAGAAACCGAGGCAGGTCTTGGCTCATTTATCTTAACCAAATAGAGCAGCTACTGACTGGCGTGAACGGGCTGGGTAATGAACGTAGAAAAAGAGAGTAATGAAGGTACAAAAGGCACATAAGGTCTGCAAGGGTAGAGGTACTTGACACTCGGTGCTCTCTGCCTATCCCTTTAGGACCTAGCGTGGTGGTATATGTCAATGGTAGCGAAGTCTCGTGACTGCTGGCAGCTCGCTTACTACTCTATTGATCAAGTTAACTAACGATTAATGTACCTACTGCGGCAATCGTTAATCAAGATAATCAAGATAACCATTAATTAAATCTACGTTTCGACTGGATGAATTTGTATCAGTATATCCCGTTCTTGCCTATAGTTATCATAGATAAAGCGCGAAAGGTAACTAATCAGTTAATTAAAGTGTACTCAAAATACTCGTAAAATACTGAATATTTCATTCCTTTACCTAAGGATATCGTAGTGAATTGCCTTAATATATAGCGATAATATTATATAATTGTTAAATAAACATAATGCCATTGAAACATCTTAGTACAATGTGTACATTTCTCATAATTTACTTGACTGTCTCGTTCGTCGAGCGGTTGTAAGCGCGACTGCCGATCGAGAGGTCCTAGTTTCAAATTCCGGGTCGGGTATTAATGGATTTTTCTAATTTGTAATTTTTTGTATTGACTCGGAGTCTGTGCCCGGCGTACGGCAATAGGCTCTAGAGAGCTAGGGGGCCAGGGGGGGGTCCCCTTGCGACTCAAACGTAACTGGTGAAATGTGGGAGTGTACGAGACTCCCCTACCATACCCCTTCGGGATTACAGGCATGAAGTCACTTTTTTTTTGCGTATCTCATAATCTAGTTAGATATTCCAGCGAGATAGAACTATAAAGTATATACTAACGTCTGAAAAACTGGAATATAAATGTGCATATAAAATACTTTAACCGCTGATTATGACAGCATTTTCCAACCAAATTTACCTGTTAGTGTCATCAATAGTAATAATAAGTAAAAATATCTGTGTAGTTAGACGAACAATAAACGTTCTTACATTATATTTACACAAATATATTATGTTGTTGAAATGGGAAATACGTGTTTAGTTTTAATCAAATTTCCATGCCTTTTTGGAGAATAATGAAGTTCAAAACATAAAATAGTGGCATACTAATTCTAGTTATTTATATGTGACAATACAAAAAGGTGATAGATTCAAACGTGCGATATAAAAATACAGACACGTGCACGAATAGACATAGTGGCAACCGCGAATTTAAAGATAAAATTAAAAGATTAACTAATAAAACATGAATAAAAAAAAACTTTCAACCCGACTATAATATTCTAATTACAGTTATCATATGATCTGAAAAACATTGTTCATTGTGATGATAAATTATATTTTTAATTATAATTTAATTATAATAATTTATAATACTCTGTAACATAGAAATTAGGAGCTGTGGATTTTGAAATTAAAATAAAATAAAATATATTTGTTTTTAATTTATATGGTATTCTATGTAACATTTTTTTATAAATAAATAAATTAATCATAGACAAGTTTATCATAGGCCATTGCCTATTCATAGATAATATTTTTTATCATCAATAACGATTCGTGATACTAAACACGCGTATTAAATACCTAATTTGTTATTGCATTTAAAAATGGTGATCACAGATTAAAAAACATGCTCTGTTAACGATAGTCGTTGAACATCCAAAAGCAATATAGTCGGGTGGACCTTTGTAAGCTAAACATGCTAAACAGAATAAAATATAAAAACAACTGTGATTATTCATATACGTGCAATACTAATAAATGCATTCATGCATATTTACAAATCATTCACAGTTATCTGCAACACTAATACAAAAAACACTCATTCTGTACAAAATAACTAAGTGAAGCTGACAAAATTATATTTCTATTTGAAATTTTTTTGAAATGTTACCTCTTGTTACTTTTATTACAAGAATATTGAACGTTAAACTTTTCCATATATAACACTGGCGAAACTGAATTCTAAAGTGACGGTTAAAATTTAAATTTTGACAGCTTTGCACTTCGGAATAATAAAATTTACCTATCGCGGTAGCCACTAACGTCATAGAACCGTGCTTACTGGGAGAGGTGCCGTTGCGGGGCGCGGGCGGCGGCGGGGGGCGGGGTGCCTCGTCGCGAGGCGCGCCCGCGCCGCCTGGCGGACTCGCCACTGCAACATCAAGAACGAATTAGTTATATGAGGTAATGTCACAGCCATTTTGAAATTTACGATGAATCAATTTGATTTAATTTGAAATTCAAATTGAATCAACCTATTTATGCTAGGAGACTATATCGTCAAAGCTCTTTTAAAGTCGATGGAGCTGCCATCTAGATCACACTGTTGCTATCTGTTCATAAGCAATGATGACGCTGCTCCCAACAAAGGAGACTTGAGTGATAATGTTAGCTTTATATAAATCAAGTGCCACGTAATGCACGAGAGTTGATGTGTATATTGTCGAATAGTTACGAGTAATTAGTAATGGGTCAGTCGCATCTCCATTTTAATTATCAAACTGTAATTGGTTCAGTTCTAACCCAAAGGAAATTATCAAACTTCAATGGGATGAGACATTATATATAAAAAGATAAAAGTGATAATGTTTTCTTCCAGGGAAGAAAACGGGGATTTACAAAAATACAATTATTGTTGTCTTACAACTACTTACACTAGTCAGTAGTTATAAGTATGTAATCATGTTCACATGTTGTAATTAATTTTGTAATCATGTTTACAAATACTCACGAAACATTTAATATATAAAATAACCACGTTTTATTTTTTTTTAATTAGATACGACTAAATGGTAATATCAAGTATTACGTGTCCGACTATAAAATTAATTTTGTATATGCATAATGCATTCATAACCCTCTCAATTTGAGAGGAGACCCGTATTCTAAAAGTGGAATTGTAATGGGTTGAAAAAAAAATAATATATTCATAGAGCGATTGATTGGCAACATTTTCTTTTTTAAATATGAGGGTACTTTTTGGAAAAATAACAACATTTTATTACATCACACTGGTCACAAAATTAAACGTACATTTGAGTGTATGACCAATGAGTTGGCTATTATGTATGAATCTGGAGGCGGTGTCTGTATCTCCGTAAATGATTCATGGGCATATCCGATGTGGTGTCTATTAGATGAGATCCTCGTCGTATGTACATCCATCCAATAATCTCACTAAATCAGGATTTGCTGGAACCTGGACTTATGACGTCATTATTCTATAGTTTAGTTTAAAAATGTCTTAATTTGTTTTTACAATATCTTGTAGTGACTCGGAGTCTTTATCCGTGCCCGATGTATGGCAATAAGCTCACTACCTATTCCATGGGTTCCATTCCTACGCGACAACGTAACTGGTCTAAAGTGGGAGACCTACACTCAATTACAGGCGTGATGTTGTGTTTTTAATTAGTTTATTTATGCATGCGAATGTGGGTGAATGATACGAAAATAGGGTATATTAGAATTCTTAAAAAAAAATTGTAGTTCGTTCAAGGTAAGGAACGTAACATATTACTTAATAATACAATATAGAACCAATATAAAAAAAAAACTGATTGTTATTACTAGTACCTACTTTCATCATTTATTACTTACTTAAAAAACTGAAGTTAATTTTTTCATACGTTCGTTGGTATTCTCTATAAAACGTAGTTCATAAAGAAAAATATTGAGCCAAAGGGGAGTTAACACATTCAGGCGAGACGTGACCAGTTTTTAAACTGACGTCAAATGGCCGTAGATGACGTGACGTCCATGCTCCCACTGTTGCGGTATACGACGTCATATCGGAAAATTGTTTTTTGAAATTAGATCTGAATTTTTCCGCGCTAGGTCCTTAAACAGCGTCGATTAGATAAGAATAAGAGATGAAAGAGAATAAATTATTGAGTATGTATGTCACTGTTTCATTGGTTTACTGCTTGAAAGCTTGCGGATCGGTATTATTGGGTTCTTTTAGCTTAAAACTCCTAATAGGAGCATGGAGTTTGGGTTTGTGCCAGGTGTGTGGTAAAAGCCTAAAACCTATTCAAGGATGGGATCCCAGTAAAACATAACAGCTGAAAAGTGGGAGTGCGCCACTCTTGTACCTAGTTCTTCGCGGAAAAATTGCTCTGGTTTTATGTATGTATGTACATATATATGAACTCGGCATTCAGCGTAACATGTACTGTGATACACGAGACTATTAGGGGCAAGTGCATATGGCGAAGAAATACAAGTAAGAAAAGCAGGGAACAATGACGTCGACCATGAATGTAGGGCCGTGACCAACATTAGTCAGTTAATTCATAGACCTGAATCGTTTCAATATATACGTACGATTAAAATATATTGATTGGGCACATTGATCAAAAAACTAAATAATTTAGAGCTTAAATTCCAGGTATCCTATAGATTATGTTGATATTTTTAAAATAAGCTTTCTCCACGGATGAATTTTTATTACAGAATATACGGGACATACTGTATTTCACAGTAAACAATAGCTGTACAATTTTTATGTACTGTGATCTCTGTTAAAAAATAAAAAATCAATATTGGCATTGTAATACCGATTCATGACATAGGCGATGACATGAAGTATATAAATACAGTTCACCTGAGCTTTTAAGTTTAGAATCCGTTGACGAGCGGAAGCATATATCCGTTGTTCACGTTTCCATTTCATTCGTTTCCTCTCCACTGTGTTCCACGTATTATTGGTGTATATTAGTGTGCCAATTTATTTATGTTCTGAACCGTTACAGAATGTTCTGGAATTTCTAACCGTCCGCAAATATTCTTTACGTCTTTTATAATTTTTCTTTCTTACTATTTGTAGGTTTTCATATTTGTAATGAAGTTTCACAACATTCTAATAAATAATATAGTGTAATGTATATAGTCGTTTAATGTATATTTATATTATCATTGCACACACACATACCCACAGGCACACGCTTATTCACACACGTATGTGTGCGTGCGGGCGTGTGTATACACGTCATATTGAATTTCACATTGGAGTTCTAATTGGATACAGACGTTGTTTGTCTTTCAGCCTTCACTAAAGATATTGGCAATGTTCGCAGCGGCGTTTTAATTTATATGTGAGTGAATAATATACTAGTGTATTGGTAATAAACAGATAACCAGCTTATTTATAACTAAATTCTAGCAAAACTTGGAATGTTGCGTGTTATGGAAGTCATAATCATAATCAATCTATTTTATCTCTCGTCTGGGAATGAAAAAGGTCAAGGCTATAGCTGACAAAGAGCATGGCAGCAATCCCCATGCGTTTCACAGAACTCTAAAGTATATAAGTTTCCTTACGATATTCTTCCCGGTCACATCAACTGACATTTAATACGGAAACAGTTTTGTAAGAAAAAGGTGTGCTCCGAAATCAGAACTCAGAATAGGGTATCACTGTTTCGGACATACAGAAATTTACACGCGGATTGTATGATGTTATGTGGACAATGCAGCCTTGGAATATGTGCTCTACGTACAGATAGATCGCTATTCTGGACTGATGTTAAACACAGGCACGTACGTGCCTCGATGCCTGAGCTGGAATGGTTTCTGCTTATGTGTATCTATGTTGACCTACAATACCTGTGATGTTGGAAAGCGGATTTGGAATTTCTCAAGTTACTATATTGTAATGTACCTTGTTACAAAAAAGTGTATTAATATGTATATTGTAGGGCAGTAGTAATTATGCCTACTATATCATTCAGTAGGCCTGATGTATATTAATTTGTAATTGTAAAAATTAATATGTATTTAATTCTCAATCAATGTTTGCAAATATAAGCTTCGCCTGTATTGTGGTTAGTAAATTCGATTATTGTGTTATTAAAATTTTACGTAATGTCACGTTCTTAAACTGCGGTGAGGTAGGTAGAGAGAGGAGTGTAGTACACTCCCACGCTTCACTAGTTACATTTACGTTCCTTTATGGAATAAAATGTGAGCCTGTTGCTAAATCGGAAACAGATTCAGACGAGTATTAGTGTCTATAGGACCATGAATATAGTAAATTATTATTCTTTACAATTAATCAAATTTAAGAATAGTTTTAGCAAAGAATCAATTCAAAATGTACAAATAAATTTTCCTGATAGTGTGTCCTGTAAACAATAGGAGAATCAAGTAAATCTTACATATCTTGGAACTACGTCTACAAATACACACGGAATACAGAACTTCCTGCCATTCCGGTGAGGGAAGCGAGCTTAATTAAACGATATACGCGCTACGGTAGATTCAACGGGAGATAGCTACGAGCCGCTACGAAATGCAACGTCACATTATTCGTAGGACATACATATGCATGTATGTTGTTGTAGAGATTATTGTTGTTATCACAGAGGTCTTCATAGGTTTAATCTACATTGTTGCAAAGCGCGACAGCTGATCGAGAAGTCCTGGATTCAAATTCCGGGTGCGGTACGGTTAGATTTTTTAAAATTAGATTTTCTAGTAGAAATTTTTAGTAGTAGCTCGGAGTCTGGATCTGTTCCCGGGTGTATGGCAATAGGTTTACCACGTATTCCATCGTTGATCGTAAATGTAACTGGTCAAATGTTTAAATGTACTACACTCCTCTGGGTATCTCTCCGGGGACTACTAGCGTGATGTTGTACGATATTTTCTACATGATTATATATGTACCGGCTGAACTCGCGTACCTTTTTCCGGATGGCCCTTCTCGTTTCAGACCTATACCGGGTCCCACGATACGGGAGTTAATATATTTATGTGTATAAACACTCACGAGAAATTTTACAGTAAAATGGTCTACTGTGCCTTTTATTTCTTAATGGTTGTAGATGACATATGTAATGACTACGGAACCTTCGTAGCATTAAGATGTTGAGGAAAGGTGATAATATATTTATTTTGTAGCATAGTTGCAATCTATTTTGTTTAATATGAGCTTAATTAACCAAGATAGTGAATTGATAATTGAAAGAGATACAGGTGTATAGACAATCCGTATTCAATATGTGGATTTTTCAGTACCAGTACGTATCGTAAGCTACTCTTAAGCCTTCTAAAGAGTGATTATGTACCTAATGCTCGTGAAAATGCCAGCAACGACCATAGTGACCAGTAGTGACAAATATATAGAATATTTTTCTTCCTTAACAAGGACATTTAAGCAGTTGCGAAACAGTTAACCGTTCATTATGACTACATAACAAATTTCGCGGCTGAACAGGGCTTTTAAGGAGTGGTATACTACGGCCTTAACTGTTCTAATTTAGAGAAAAGTCGCCTAAATTACCAGTAGAACGACAAAAGAGTTAATGATGATGAGTTAAAAGTCACTGTGTAATGGGATACTGTGTCTACGTACTGTGCCATCAAATTAAAATGTAGTTGAATGGTTTGTATGCAAAGTGGTAAAAATAGGTTAACGTACGCCAACCAGTTCCGGCGCTGAATCTCATTACACAAGGTAGAGCTGCACTCTAGGCTTTGACAAACATAATATATGATCTCATCTCATTAAATATTTGCTTTTTTATTTCAATTAATAATACGTTCAGATATTTCAATCTCTTTCGCACAGACAGTTCTCTCTGTAGTTTAGTTAAATTTAATAATCTATATAAATGACTTTTGCAATGTAATCGCCGAGTTG
>DWMG01003204.1:0-12202 GCA_018244855.1 Elbella merops
CAGTAAACTGGCGTAGTTACATTATGACGAGCCCTCAAGCTGTTGAAACATCGGGGAATTCAAATAAAAGTTGAACAATGGATACGCGGCCCGAATCGCAAATGACTGGCTGGCGTGGGCCCACCGCCATGTGGGCTGGAGGTCATCACTACATTCAAATTTAATATTAGAATTCGAAGGACTGGACTAATACACGACGCTCTAAGGAAATTTGTCGTTAATAGACATGTGACAGACACATCGTATGTGTAAATAAATGTTTCATTCAAATTGTTGAATACGACATTTCATACATCAAATTTTATCGGAGAAATGCGATTTTATAAATTATTTATTGTTACGTGAGGAAATAAATATATGCGTTTATCTACGACCAGATACGAGATCGGTTGATATTTCAGTGTCTGATAAACGGTCAGAATAAAAAACACTTATATATAGCCGTATGATTGTAAAGTAATACTGTTTATTTGCAAATTTTATTTTTTAAACCTTTTTAGTATATTGATATCTCCACACGAATACATATTATTCAAACCCTGCCATACACTCATCAGACGGGTGACGAATCGAATCGAAGCCACGACCTCCGGTTTAATATTGAAATACATACATTAAACACCAGACCAACAAATCAGTCAGACAAAACAACATTAATAATACTGCTATTTATATCACGTAAGACTATAGCACTTAAATTGTATATAGCATACAAAAGCATGCCATAAACATTACCTTGAAATAAAAAATAAATTAATATTGACTAAACTACTGTAAGTGGTAACAATTATATCAAGTAGTGTAAAATTAAAATTGCTTAGCGAAAAACCGTATATTGGATACTGGAGGCGTTGCGTATCGTCTGATCTCGTCAGGCCAATGTTTTTTTAAGTAGTCTATTATTGTAGTCATTCAGCCAATTGTCCTTTAAGCAACTCAATACAGCGCAACGGACTTTTGTCAAAATATTTACTTTGCGACGAATTCTAACAATGGAATTTTAACGCTAATAATTCTATTCAAGTCGAACGAAATGATCCCACTCGGCAATAGTCAATATAAGGGAACTGTACTACCGCAGAGAGGCAGCGAATAGCAAGCGATATAAAGTGTCAAAATATCAGCTCACAACTTGCAGTAACAAAGATAGAAAAAAACTTTGTCATATGAATTTTTACTACATAGCATTATTTTCGAACAATAAGTTAAGTCGTTAAATAATAATTATCTCCATATTATCTTATAAAAATATTCCATTAAATAATATTGAGACAGTTGACTCGATAATTTACTTGTGCAAATCAATAAAATATAAAATTTTAAACAGGTGGCATATGCAGAATGATAAGATCTAAATACATATATACTTAGAAGTAGTAACATTCCTTTCATGACCAACCATTCTCATGTTAAGAAAAGACCAAAGTCCAATAGTGAAATGTTAAGAAGGGTTAATGATGATGCCAATCAAGTTTTGTATTTTATTATGCACTGCAATAATTTCATTTTAATAATGAATACATGTATATATGTACGTACCAGCTTAATTCACGCACGTTTATCGGAATGGAACGTACGTTTATCGGAAAGGACCCACCAGATTCAATAATATTTTGATATTTTACCAAACAATCTTATACCGCTGCGAGTCGAACGACTCGTACTCGTCTAATCTTTTGACGCAAGGACATACTCTCTTCGATAATGTCCTTGTGCTATCAATTGTCGTTCGCATAGATCGTGAGATAACATCAATATCGAGTTGCAGAGTGTTCGTTTTAATTCTAACACTCGCAAATGTGAGAACTACTTTGTCACGGTACATCATCTTAATAGCGGTGAAAAAAAAGACACATGGAGGCGTTAAAAACTCATAATACTATTTATATCCCAAAGATCTCATACAGTTAAATATCGCTCATTTTGCGACTAGAATGTAATATTCAAAAACACTATCTTTCAGAAAACAGTTCAGATAGTTTGAAATTATAATTATTATTCTATGACTATTATAATATTATATGACTAGACTATTATCTGATATATATTTATTATAATGGTCCTAGAATAATTATGATTTTAAACTTTCTGAACTGTTTTCCGAAAGATAGTATCTTTGACATATTACAATCTCGTCGCAAATGAGCGATATGTAGGTACATAGTTTCTTATTCTGTATTTTAAGCATACTTGACCTAAATGAATGGTTGCATATTAATGCTTAGCTAAAAAACATTCGGTCAGCTACTGTGTCCCAAGCCACTCCGTTTGTATTTAACAAATCTTTAAAAGCCTATTAGTATATAAGAAATGAACCTTAACACGCCATTGTTCGCTATTCCGTAAACAAAAGTAAAAACAAACTCAGTAGCTTATAACTATCTTAAGAAAGTTCATTAAATTTTCAACTCTATTCCCGTCACATAGAACTCTACATTTTAAATAACGAACGCAAATAAGTTAAAGGAATAATTACTGACAGTTTATATCGTTGAAATTATGAACAGTTCGAAAATAGACCTTACTGTTTGGTAATAAAGGTTAACGGTTAACAACATACCGGTAAACTGTATAAGCAAATAATTATAATAATCACCGTCATGACAAAAAGAGTGACCCCTCATTCAATGAGCGGTCATTATTCAATGTGTTTGTATGTAAATGAAATATAAGGCTGCGTATCCACGATATCACATATAATAAGAAAAGCGGTGTATGTCATTAGGTAATTAATCACACGCTATCAGTTGGTAAGTAAAAGATGGCATATGTATGGTCGCTAGATACGTGAATATTTGGTCTAACCAACCTGACCTGAAAAATGCCTAATCATGATTATTATATTTTTTTAACTTATAACTCTCAATGTATAAGTAGAAAACAGGATAAAAGCCCTTGGTGTAAAATGGTCAATAACAGTCCATATACATCTATCTCTATTTAATAATATATACTCGTACCTACATATATTCGTGTACTCTCCCTAACTTCCATATCCGTCCAGATTGTGGAAATAATAATTTTGTCTCTCAGCACTTCTACAAAAATAAATTAATAATACTTCGTGACTAGTTTTTTTTGTTTATTTTATATTCATTTTCCTAATCTAATTATCTTTTGCGATGTTTCATTATCGACATCTTGTGAATCATCAATAACCCTCTTAAACATCAACGCTCATAAACATTTTTGACTGAAAAGAAATTGATCAATTGTTAAACTATTATTCATGATAGATTTCTTTCTACCGTCAGCGGGCAGCCTAAGTCATCTCGCTCGGCCTTGGCTCGGAGTCATCAGAAATGAATTAAGAATCGAACTTGACCACGGGGCAGGGTCAGGGGTCCGGAATGATTGACATCACTGACGATCGCGCTTTGTTCCTTTTTTGCCTCCGTTGTCTTTTAGTTGCATGCAAATTAGTGTTACGTAAGTTTCTATCTTCGCTGCTTGTTAACAGATGTGGATGTTTTCCTTAAGGATATGATATACGAGTCACGTTTATTGCCCGAGTAGCTAGATTCTTTAATATTATGACTATTAAATTATGTTTTTATGTAACTTGAGATGTTTGTTTAATTAAATAAAAATTCGCTAAGTATAATATAAGTTGTAAATGACTGGATTTTTTTCGCCCTATTACTGGGAGTGGGATTGCTTTACCTTACTCTAAATGAGATTCCCAGGGTGATATTTGTCTATTAGTAGTCAATATGTTGGTCAGCTGTTTGGTTGTTTTCACAGTACCGGTACTGTAAAAAAAATAGCATAGGTAGCATTTCTGATAGGCTTTATCCATAGCAAGAACCTAATGATAAGAACTAGGACTCCTCGTATATTCGCCGTTAGCGGTCACTCATTTCACTCATGACTCATCACTGACCGCACTCAACGCTCCTTAACTCTTCTTAAACCGTTTTCAGTCTGCAACCTCATCAGGGCTACGAGTGATTATATATGTACCGGCTTAAATCACGCGCGTTTTTCGGAATAGCCTGACTACTTTCGGACTTGTACGAGGTCTTTCCTCATGAGCTCCCGCCATTTGCATCTAGGTCGCGGCGGAGAATGAGTCTCGCATATGAGTTAAGCCGGTACATATATAATCATGTTCATAAATACTCACTTAACAATAGGGTTAAGAGTGTTTAAAAATTCCATAAATATGCATTTTGACCGAAATTAAAATTAATTTTATCACTTTGCATTACCAATGGTTCTAGTACTGTCAACAAAATAATCATATGGCCCCTATGACCATACAAGTACACAAATCATAATATAAGTAATATCCATACCTGTGCCAAGGTTGGAGCATTATGCGTCGCTAATGCGTTATAAATGTACACTTTTTAATTGGACTGCACATTGACGCGTGTAATTGGTTTCCGAGAAAATGAAGATTGATTTTTATGCTGACGTTATGGCCATATCGGAATGCGGTTTTGTTGACCTTAAGTGATCAACAAGCACGACTTAATTTAATTATTTGTATTTTATAAAGTAAATATATAAGTTATTAGTTATTACTAAGGAACTTTCTTCATCTTGTCACATAATTAAGTCTTGTATGGTCTGCAAATATAACACCAGGCGCTATTGAGACGAGGAGCGCTACCGTTTGTAATTTGGATCTAGCATAGCAGTCTGCTCTGGTTGTCATGGTAATAGGCGGAACTACACTTACCATTATAAAATTATTTGTATTTGTATCACACTTACCATTTCATATGTACGAGTATCATTTTAGATTACTTCATTTCAGCTTTCTCTGCATACTTTTCAATGATTGTGGAATCGTTTAGCTTGGTCAGCTTAACAGACTTTGGTCTTTCTCTGTTAGTAGACTAATGTTTAACATAGTTTTTTGTGTTATTTAACCAACAACGAAACACGTTGATTACTAAAAAACGATTACAATAATTAATGCGTTTATATATGTTTCTACAATTCATTTCATTTTGAACACATCAATATTTTGTAAATTAAAAAAAATTAAGTGTGTGTAAAATTTTATATTGATCATTGGAAGACCGTATCTATCAGCTGTATTTAAAATACCTTCAGGGCGCTCAAAACGCATATACATATAGGTACCTATATATTTTCAGTATTGAAAAAAGTAAGAATACGAAAGTCATCAGTTATACTTATATCAGAAATTACTAGCGAGTAGCCACGGTATACTTACCATCGCGATCACAATTTTCGAAATCAGATTAAAAGCATAAATCCAAACATAATACTCATAATGTTATATCTGATCATTTAAGCATCGAGCCATATATGTAGGTACATGTATATCATATCTTCGATTAAGCCCAAATGACTTATGCAGGGCGAGGTCAGGGCGATTTGCTTTTCTTGTCCTCTCCTGTCCTGTGCATTTTTAAAAACTTTAATTAGTCATAATAAATTTCGTCAAATTACAGTTAACATAGATGATTACCTACATCTGATCAGTTAGCCAAAAAGATCCCGAAAAACAATTCCACCTGAAGAAAAGTCACAATTTGTAAAGGTTCGATTCCCAAGCCGGCCTCGCCTTCGCTGTGACCTATCACCGGCCGAGGAGCGAGCCGGTCAATACGTAGTGCCAAGCAGTGCCAGGCAGTCCCAGCCTTCTTTTTTAATAAGGGCGGCACTGGCCTCGAACTTACCCCAGTAACGTTCACCCTTATGGCCGCAGTTGTTGTAGTTTCTTTTTCTATTTCACTACTACTTACTGCTCTATTATAACTTTTACCTTATTTCATTTGCTTAATCTACATGTTATTAGACTCGGGAATTCGGTGTCTTGAGTTAAAAAGCATGTTAAAATGCACAAAAGTTTTATAAAAATGGAAGTCGCGTATATTGTACATAGTTACAGATAGTTGGTTCGATGTCAGGATTCCGTTTTAATATTACGTTATATCGCATAGATGCTGACCCTTTGTGACTGACTGCAATGACGCATGACTAGCGAGTCTGTGAATAAACCGAATCGAGTGTATTATCAGCTGGACATTGAGGAATAGATGTCTGGCTATGAATGATTAATTTGTAAGTTTTCTTACGTAATTAGTACCATGGTAGGCGACCGGCGACTATAATCAGTGATTGGTAAAATCAACAAAACTTAAGATGTTTAAAAACAATCAAAGATTTAACGTAATCAGTTATATATTGAAGTGATACTGATGGTCATCTACTTCGGTAAAAAAAAAGAAAAGTCATCGCTATGAAAATATTCTTAGTTCCTTTTGTTAGTGGTCACATTCTGACCCCACATATTCATAATATATTTTGTTTTGTACATTAATTAAATAAGAATTAAAAACAGTCGATACGTCAACTTCATTTAGGTTATGTTTTTCAAATAGTGCCTAATTAATATCACCATCCTACAATCCAAAATAACTATAATATGAAAAAGGAAATGAAATTCAATTAATAGTCCATAAAATGGTTACAAATGTGACATAATCCAATCCCAAAACGCTTAAAAAGTTATCTTTGACATTCTACGTGATACTTCGTTCGGTATTCAAAGTATGGTTGACTTTTGATATAACGATGGACTAAACGCAATGAGTCGTGGACCGGTCAATAGCTGGTGCCAGACTGTACCACGCGCCAGCACCAAGGGTAAGTATAGGTTGAACGGTGAGTTATTATTATAATTTAAAAACAGCTAGGGTAAAGAGAAAACATGTCCCTGATAAATGTACAATCAGATAAAAGAGTTGTAATTTTCGCGTATGTACGCGTGGGTCGATTATTGTACACATCAAGACAAGATTTAATATCATTCACTCGTTTGTTGCTCAAGTTATCAGCATCAACTGAAGTTAGATAGCTGCTAGATATAGGTCTCTTCTAATAAAAGCCATCGCGGTCTGTCTTCGACTTACCGAATCCAAATTCTGTAGTCTGTTGTTGAAGTAAATTCTCCAAAGCTTGGTTCAGGCTTCAGTTTCTCTAAACACGGCAAAGTATTAAAATATATAGGTTCATGTAAGAGTATCATACATTGTAAGAATGTTGTATATAGATTTGTGTGTATAGAGAATTAAATAATTAAAGTATTATTATTATTGAAATTCGTTTGCAAACATATCTTTCTATAGACTGACAAAAGTACCTTTAGATCGTATATACTCATTTTCGCCTATAGCATTTGCAACAGCAACCGAGCCATCAATAGATCAAGTCAAAGTAATCACTTTTGGCAGCGTTTCGGAAATATTTTTGAGGGAATCCCCACCATGAATAATCAAAGAGTGCCACGTGTAATAATAAAAAAATTGCATTGCAAATGAAAGCAGGCCGCGTTACTCCCAAAAAATAATCCCTAGAATTAGAGCCGCGCACACTACAGTTATTAAAAAAACAAAACTCCAAAATAAGGGTTAGTGCGCGCTGATATTATCAGGCGGCTACTCTAGCACGTGCCCACGTCGACAATTGTTCGAAACTGATTGTAGCTATTGTTCCGGCTTTCATTGTTCCGGAAACTGACCTAAGCTTTATTAAAAACTGACCCTAAAGATCGAATCGAAATAATACGTCAAATTATACAGTTGACTGATGTTTTAGATCTGCATACACGGGCGCTGTAATTATATACCGTTGTTAAAACTGTCGGCGTTTTTAAATAATAGTACAAATATTTATAAAATGAAATAAATACCGGGTTATTATTTCCATAATCTACGGTATTTAAATGATTTTCCTTTTAGCGCATTATTTAACTAATTAATGTAGTGTATTTTATATAATTCGTAGAACTGATATGGTGGTAGTCAGAAAACTATGGAGTTAAACCGTACCATGAATAGTTTTGAAGATATTACTCGAAGACGATAATAGTTACAGTCAAACAATAGTCGTTAAGCATTGTCTTGTCAGGCTTATTGGAGACCTTTATGGTACTTTAAATATAACCTACAGATAGAATGATATTGGCTTTGCTTATTCGCTTAGTTAGCGATGAAACAGCGCGATGAAGTCGTTCTGTGTCCTCTCTAAAGTACGCTATACCCTAATTGCAGACACAGACTCGTGTTTTAAACGTTTCAAAAGCTAGTAGTGTAGTAGTATTTACAGTAGTACACTAAAACACCTTTGATCTGATGTGTATATTAATAATACGAAAAGTATCGTTACACATGAAATTTTAAGCAAAATAATGCCGGACTAAAATAATCGGCTAAATAATAATGTTATCATTGCTTACATTCGTTGTACAATATTATAAATTATTTTATTTCAATGAAATACTGCATTATCGATAATTAGGTTTGTATGTACGGTATGTGTTAATTGACTAACCAGTTATCTTTGGATATTATTATAGATTAGTCATTTGTTAAAAAAAATATTCGGTATGGAGCTTTTGCTCTGACCTCTAACACGAGCGTTTGATCTATGACATCTAAATGTCATATTAGCATATTAAATCACGAATCCTCAGAGTTCTCGCAATGCATCCGTTTACTCTCGCCCACTCGGTTCTCACAGCTGACTCATCATTACGAAACTCTACTTGTATACACTAACAAGCCTAACGCTCATGGTTTCGGTTGAATTTTTAAACATCAACCTAGGACTAAGGTTCTCAACGGGAAAAAATAAATTAGTACAGTAAATATACACAGGTAGGTATTCGGTCCTAAAATAAGCTCTTAACTGTTTTGTTTATTATTATAATTAAGTGTTGATTGGAAATTTTAGATGATTTTTTTTATATATTTTCGTTAATTCAAGTAATTAGTTTCAACGACATTTTGAATAATACAAGGCATCTAACGCAAATAACATTATCGCAATAAATTACAAAATATTACTTATATGCATATAATTTTTTTTGGTCAAATATAATTTAGTTTTAATGAAGTTGTTTATTAATACTCTTGTTGTCGTTATGTTTGAATATATAATCTTATCTTGTGTACAGCGCTAAGCAGTCTTAATCGGTCGAAAACTTACCTCATACACACAGAATTTTGCTTAATTTTTCAATAATGACTATGCATGTGAATAAGCATTTGAATACTTTAATAAAGGCCCTAGCAGACAATTTCGCACGCCCAGTACTATGATTCAATATTTGAACACATAGTAAATCAACGGTTGACGGCCGATTAGACGACAGGTTAAAAGCCTCATAGATAAGTAAATTGAGATCCATATTAAATTCAATTGATAATTGAATTCTAATTTATTCAATCTTTTTGTACTGGAAATATCCAATTAAATTGTTGATATTCAATTATGTACAAAATAGGAATATATTATATTCTTACAATCGTAAATAAATTACTTATTATTTGTTAGGTTTTTCTTATACGTTCCGTTTTATTCGAGTGCAAATTATATAATACATAATCAACATTTTCATAAAAAAAAACAAAAGTATCGGATGTAGAGTTCTCTAAACTCACAATGTTATAGTTGTAGAACTAAGTTGTAAGCAGATGACAGTAGGCTGATATTAACACACACGATGGCTGTCACGTGTACTTTTTATCGGACTGTACCCATACTGCAACATGGCTAACTTTATTCAATTTTGTTATTATTTAAAAGAGTGCTGGGAGTTTTTTTCTCCGGCTTTTTTCTCCCGGTCTACTATAGCCTGAGGGGCGCACAAAGCCGAAGTACAAGTATAACTAAAACATGACCTCCATCGAGTGTATGTATATACCATATAATGAATAAAATAATTTGAATTTGAATATAATATGCTTGAGCTTTTACCAATAAACTTCTTGTACTTCAAGCAATACCTCACAAGGCTGAGATGCCTACGTGTTTCTAATTAGGATGAATGGTGTCTGGCTGTGAATCAACGAGCGCCTACGACACCGTGTTAATCTCTCAGTTTTAGTAGCCCATGTACTAAAGTGCCTCACTTAGTCGCTATTCACGGCATATTTTTGATATACTCGTTTATCAAAGCCAAATAATCTGTAATTACAAATTTACTAGAGTAGCTATTTCTGTGCCATTGTAATTAGCTTTCGTAACATGCTCGCTGCTATGGAGCTTGAGGTTTGAATCCTTGATATACAGCTATGACTAAGAAATCATATTTGCTTTTAAGACAAAATAATAATAGTTCTTTCAAAACTATTCTGGTTTCATTGCTTCGTTCATCGAGGGGTTGCAACTGAAAATACTGATCAAAAAGTCCTGAATTCGATTCCTGGGTCCGTAAAAGTATTATTGCTTTTTTCTAACTTAAAATTCCCAGTAGTAACTCGGAGTCTGCATTTATGCCCGAAGTATGTGAGTTGTATGTGTGATGTATGTATGTGATTCATGAATTATGACAATGCCACGAAAAGATTGGTGATGACGATTATGTAACGAAATATTGAATAAGAAAATCATTAATACTGATAAGTGATGAGTAACTAATTGATTATATATAACATACCTTGGCATAAACATACGTATGCAGTTAATTATTATCATATCCTTGTGTTATTGCTGAATTAGATACTAAAATTCATCTGAATATTCTAAAACCACATCTAATCTCATCCATCACAATATTCACTGAATATTTTATGTTTAAACATAATTATAACAATGTGGACACCGTGAGAAGTTGTAATATATGATCCCCAGCCTGCATGCCTATCTTGAGGAGTATAATAAAAACACAGAAGGCAAAATCCAGGGAAGCCCATTTCCACCACTGGACGGAGACAGGTTAATGATAATGATGAAATATAGTTAATAATTATGACTGTTCAACTTGGATTTATCGTGTTGATATTATGTTAATAAATATAGCATGTATGTTTATTTATTTCGCTATATTAATCACTTCAGTGCGTCCATCACACTTATT
The DNA here is from genome assembly GCA_018244855.1 of Elbella merops. NCBI lineage: Eukaryota > Metazoa > Arthropoda > Insecta > Lepidoptera > Hesperiidae > Elbella > Elbella merops. Next base: position 10,847 of record DWMG01003204.1, read on the forward strand.
TTTATTTATTGTTTCTACGTAGGCGACAAGACGCCCGCGGTCCTTTCGAATAATGACCGTTCTATATTTAACAACCCCGTGGCGACCCACCCTAACAGTTTGTTCTATTTTTGAAAAGACTTAATAAGTAATACGTGGTTAAGACGAAAATATATGGTTACTTTGTCCATCGGTGTAATAAAAACACGTTTGTACGAGTAGCTATATGCAAGAAAATGATTAATTTCATTATGCTCCATTGTGTCCTTTTTCAGCCCACGTCCAACAATGGACGGGAGTAGAATGATGATGACGATGATGTCTTTTTTATCAGTCATTCCAATCAATGAGAAATTGCTGTAAATATGGTTGGTTCTTGTCATTCTGTAATATGTGTAAATTACATTGTAAACACTATACGCATGTTTAGAACCATTATATATTATTGCAATACGTTTTCTTTGTTACAATTGGCTAAAATCTTAATCCGCCTTTAGTCATATGCATCACTCAAAAAATTCTATTTCTAATTACTAGAAATAGCATTCATCTGCCTACCTCTTCGGGGATTACAGGCGTGAAGTTACGTAAGTAATTACTAGAAATTTCATTTTATTCGAGTTATTGGCTTTCTTCGACCTAGTTGGAGTCTCGCAAGACTGGTGATCAGGATTACCCATTAATTAAAACTGTGATTTTCTTCCATACCGTTCTAAAAGATTCTAGAAAGATTAAAACATATGAAAGTAAAGACATCTAAGGGTCTTTAACATTAAAAAGAAAAGATGAAAATTTTCCACTGGCAGTAATTAATTGGGTAATTAACTACGGGCATTTTCTGCTTCACCTGTCGAAACGGACAGGAGATCTATCAAATATTAAGAAGGAGTTCTTAACAAATCCAAATACTTATTTTTGGTCGTTAATTCGTCGTCGATAATTTTTAATGTTTATTTCCCAGTTAAACACTAGCCGAACTGCCATCATCATCGTCATGAGATCTATCGGGCATTAAGAAAAGGTTCTTTACCAACCCAAACATTTTCAGGCACAGTCGTTAATCTTAAGTGTACTTATATTTCCCAGTTAACCACTAGCTGAACTCTAAGCGCACCCTATCTTTGAAAAGTACTAAAATAAAAGGCGACACCAAGTTTCAAAATAGAACTTCACTTACGCAAGTCACTTTTCAAGGACGCGCCCACACATGTGTCCGACAGAAATTAAGTGACCTGTGCAACCAAGGACGGATGAGAGAAACGAGGGCTCATAATATAATGAACTTATATTTCCTAATTACTATGAGACATTTATCAATGATAATGATGATGATAAATATAATCGCCGTCAATAAAATAAATCATTCATATCTTTTCG
>DWMG01003205.1:0-12202 GCA_018244855.1 Elbella merops
ACAGGCTCCATAACGAGCTGCGATCTCGGAGTTAGGTTCCGTTGTTAGTATTTTACACAGCGGGGCACGTGTGGGTAATGCGATAACTTACATATGGTGTACCTGGACACCGAGTCAGTCGATTGTTCTCTGTATATCGCCGCCTTATTTTGAGTTTCTACAAGGCAGTAGGATAGTTTTGTATTACAACTGGAGAATTGTACTTATTGGTTAACAAAATAACAGAAGGGACTGTAGCTGCAGTAAGAACTGTTTGTTGCATTCTTTGATAACATTCTAAATAAAATACGGGTTAAATTAACAGGGGTAAGAAACGGACGATCAAATTACTATTATAGCGTAATGCCAGGTTTCTTAGGGGGTAGGTAGAGAGCATTAAGTTCCAGATATTTCTTATTTTATAGACTTGACATGTTTCTCCTCTTTGTTCCCGTTTGACCTCTAAAAGCAGAAATCATACTGATAGAAACTTTATAATTATATTTTAATAAGTTTTATTATATATTCTTGTTATTATTTTATATAGTACTTGTTGCGGGATCAGTGTTATAAACTATTCATCAATGATGTCATAGCTCCCGCACTAAGATGGTCAGTTAAAGCATGCAAGGGAGTCCGCAGTTATTTCCTTCCTATATTAAACAACATCTAAGAATTTTGAAGAATCGAAGATTTTGAAAACATACAACCATATCCATATAAGCGTATTATAATGCTTCGCAATCGTCACTAACTATTGAAATAATGTAACCACAGATTATTATTAATTAATGTTATGTAATAATTGTTAAACTTTGTCAACTACAAAATGTATGGACCTTGCTAAGTGGAGCGCCAACAGACGCATTAAAACTTCCTCTCTCAATGGGCGACAAATCTTCTCAATATTTATAAGCGCCAACACTCGCGTAATGTTCGTCAAACGCGCTTCCCTGGCCGACAAATATATGGGTGCTCCTTTTTTGTTACGTAACGCTAAAGTTCCTACAGAAATTCTCATAAGGGGCGCAAATACTCTGCATAGGAAGATGACTTATGGTATTAAAAAGAGTTTTGGAATGGTTCGTGTACAACTGAAATGGTGTTAGGAGTTCATTTTAATGTTATACTTTTGATAAGAGAAATGGGGTGCTAAAGTTGTTAAAAGTTTTCGCCAACAACCCTTTCATTATTCAACGGTTAGGCTACGGGTCTTCCCTTATAATGTACAGATTTAGCATACTGAACGATGACAGATAAGTAGCTTGTATTTCAGCTTTCCATTCCGGAATCTGGGATTCGAACCTCATGTATATTTTCATATTAAATTGTTTTGCTATAAACGAAAGGACATACATATATGATCTGAAACATAAACACCTTATTGTTAGCTTGAAGATATGTACACGTTTATAGAATATCTAAGGCGTGGATAGTCCGACGAGCCAGTGTAGTAAATTATTTACGCTGTACTTACACCGTAGAAGATGTTTAAATTCTATTTCAATTAAAACGCAGCTGTGGGGTAAATATTGTATATCTACGTATATACATTTTACTATATAGGAGATAGATGTTACAGCGCCCTCATTATAATAATATATTAAAATCAAAGCCCTCCAGCTAAATGGAGTGACGATATACGCGAAGTGGCTGACAGTGGTTGGATGCGAAGAGTTGAAGATCAAGCTCAGTGGCGTGCCGTTGGAGAGGCTTATGTCCAGCAATGGATGGGAGTAGGGTGATGATGATGATGATTAAAGTGAAAACTACTTTCATTCCAATAACTCCATATAAAATACATATGGTTATTGACATCGCTGATAGCCCTCTATAATGATAGTTATATTACTATAACTATTATTATATATACATATATCACGCTTAAATAAACTAATTAAATAACAGAAACGTGAAATGAATTTTCTCATAAGGTTCATCTGATGTAGAGGTAGGTACTTATATACTTTAAAGACCGTACAGAGAGACATCATTACGATCACACGTTGCCGGGAATTGGCGAGCACCGTACCTTGTTATAAAATATGCATGCGTGGCTAATATCAGGAAATGAAAACACAATATAAAGCTCCCAGTGCACTCGCGGCGGTTCCTGTCGCGAGAATATAGATTGGGACGAGGCGTTCGCTAAATATTCATAAAGGCGCTTAATGTAGAGCTCCTCGCTTTTTCCCTGAATTTCCTGTCTTGACATTAAGCTGAAGCTTACATTCTATGAGTTTAAGCGGTAGTCGTGACGTCATCAGCGCTTAGTAATGTTGGTATAGTGATCTTATTTACTTCTTCACATCAAATTCAACGAATATTATAAAAAGAGAATGAAACCATTTCATAAACATTGATGTAACTTAATTTTTATTAATGAAAAGAGAGATAAGACTATTGATAAAAAAAGAAGGCGATAAATTAAAAAAACACGTCTGGTCTGAAGGGACGGAAATATTTGGCACCCAGTGTTCGCTGCCTACCCCGTATAACGTACGTGACGACGTAATAATCATAAGAATATATATATGAACATAAGTGAATTTTTGTCATAATCAATTACATTACTGTTCATTTTCTTCTATTCAGTTCATTTTGTCTATGGTACCAGATACAACCATAATGTTTAATATGGGTAAAGAGATGGCTCTCCTCAAACGTGGAGTAGGTACTAGAGAGCTGTAAATAATTTTACGAGCCAACATCTAAACGATGCTTCGCGAATCACTTCACTTATTCTGTATTTTAACAATTGGCTGCGAAGGCTTGATATGAAGTTGCAGTTTTATGAAGGAGTCGGAGTCTTTACGAGAGCGATCTTTGGTTTACGAGGGAGTCTTGGAAGCCGGAAGGTAATATAAATTAAAATACTTCCTGGTATGAGCATGTTCAAAATGTACGTAAAAAAGTACTTGATCCGCGTACAAATTTTGTGTTAAATTTAAAAGATCCTAAAGTTTTACAATATTAACATTTTTTAATATCTGAAGTTTATTATTGTTCTGCTAAATGCGATAAAAGCAAGTGTGAATAAAAAAGAATTTTTACAAACTGTTGAACGAAGGAGTATGTTAAGTCAGTTGACCAATAATCAGATGAAAATATATTAAGTGAGCCATTTCATACTGCCACGCATCCACCCGGCATAAATCGTTACGAAGTTTGACGTTGTGCAGAAAAGGCATTTGGTAACATTTTCACAAGCGCTTCGGAAGTTTTCGCCCTATAAATATTTAATTTCACAAAAATTTGCAGTTCGATGACGTAACCTTTATTTTAGGCTTTGTATAAAATAATATTGCGAGAATAGTCGAGGAGCCTGTCGACATTTATTAAAGTATAGCATCGTTAATCAAATAATGTATTGCCATTTGTTGTACGTTATCATCAGCGTTGGCCATTTGTTGGGGAAAGATTCGAAGAAGATACTGACTTTCAAAGATCGTTTAAATACCGTATTTGTTTCATAGCACTCTGAGAATATTTTGGAATTAAACGGCATCAGCCGTTTGCGCCTTGTTACTATTTATTGCTGCTATTAGGGTTCCAATCCAATCAAAGTTAAAACTAATCAAGATTCATTTCGTTAATTACTTTTAACCTATCACAAGACAATAAGTTGGTTGATTATAAAATAACTAAGAATAATCGTGACAGAACTGAGAAATTTACTTAGTAATTATTTATCTTTGGGATAATTTAATTAAAGTAGTAATGCGGGAACAGATTATATACTTTTAATAGGGCCTTTAAAATTAGATGTTTAAACTCAAAAACACAATTTCTGTATACAGAAACTATAACCTTCAGTAATTAATTGAGCGGCTATGAAAATAAACCATTATGAATTACCCGTTTGCGCCTTAGCGCGCTTGTATAGCTTGTAACAGCGGAGATCCGAGCCCATGTGCATGATATAATAATAATAATAATAATAATGTATATAGTATTTGTTTTCGTACATCCCTACCCTGTATCAGATTTCTGTATTATTAATTACTCCTACCCAAAGGTTGTCTGGTAGTGATCGCTTGTTAGCGATAAGACCGCCTTTTGTAAGCATAAAAAAAATGATTTATTGATCAAAGTATGTTACATTTCAAGCAGAGAGCCCTGGCTCCCGGAAAAGCGTGAGCGGTGACCTCGGAGTTAGTACCTTCTATATTAGTGTTACAATTTTTTTTTTACAATCCTTATATATGAACAACAGGTAAGCTTTTGCTCATGAGCCATAAGTGACTTTTGACTCATAAGTGACTCGTAAGTCATATCGTTGATTACATAACACTACATTATACAACATTATATATAACTGACTGCTGACCCCGTAATTTATTTTCCTTTGTTCTTGTATTTTCGCTCACACTGAAATGACGTCTTTATTAGTAAAGCATGATTTGCACAGAAGCACTAGGTTCTATTAATCAATAAATTTACAAGAAGACCAAGGCTATAATGAAAATTTTGTTAAAAATCAAATGTTTATTTACGCCAAAGAGAACGTACGTATGTACTTATGGGAATCATAATGTGGTCTGAATATTATAAATGTATAACATTGTATTTATTCAGAACTATCATAACTACTAAATTTACATTACTTGTATTTATTAATATAAACGTTGAAATATTTTGGTTCTAGTAACGAAGTAAAATAACATATGATTTTATCATCAAATGTCTTGTCGCATTTTGTTGTACATTTTACATTTTCCTATTTCCTTTTTTATAACTAAATCGAACTACTTTGCAAGCATCGTGCAGAAGATGATTCCTGCTGTGAGATACCTTATAGGAATGTTTATGTGTTAATTAAATATAAGCATCCATTTACTATGCAAAGGGACAGACAGGTATATGAAAGAATGGTAACTATTCATTGACGTGATGATAACGAGGCGAACGGAACAATCGTACGCTGCCAGTGTAATAGTTTCAGCGCTAGATTGCTTTATCCAGTTCTTTTAGCGCAACTAGCGATCAGAACTGAAAGGGCAATTGACTCAGTAATAACTTCTCTAGCTCTTTGAAGCGATTAAAATGGATATTATGTCGTTTTTAAATTTTCCAGTACTGTTTCAGTGAGTTTTACCAGTAAGTTACGGTTTGGATAAGGTTCACCTACATCTTGGAGAATTCAAATTGGTAATTGTAACTTTTATATCTGTATTTCAAGTGCCTATAACATTTAGCTGAATTTTTTATACTTATAGTTTTTGGTCAAAGTTATATCTTGCGTAGATTATGTTTGAAGTGATCTAACTTGCAACTTCAAGCTATGAATAAGTGGAAGATTTCAGCAGATTATGTATCTGGCTCAAAGTAGTTTTAGTACAACTATATATTATATTTAAACGCATGCATAACCGTATATAATATATGATGCGATTTAAATGAAACAATAGTCGTAGTATCGCATTGCATAAAACGGTGCGGAGTAAGCGTTCCGTTCAGCTGACAGGAGACCAACGAGGGTGGGGCCGGCAATCCCATAACTTGCATATTTATTTGTCAGCATTTATTATTAAAACCCTCAGCGTAGTTTCCTCTGGCCTCAAGACGTTCCTCATTAATTATTCCATGACGAGGATTTAAACCGTACCGCTTGTAAGGAGTCGACGAGCGATTTGACAGTTTTAGTTTTTATGTACACATTTTTGATTAATTTAGGACGGTTATGAAGCTACGTTGTAACTCGGCCATCAAATTAAATTCAAAGTGTCATTCGTCTTTTGAAATCTAGAAATAATTTGGACGTTTAAAATAAAAACTAGGTAAACGGACGCAATAGTGCTGAATACTTTTTTTTTTTTTTCAACCCTTTACAATTCCACTGCTGGAATATGGATCTCCTCACATACTTGACTGTGTCAGATTTGTTCACTGATCTATACGGGAAAAGATAATTGTTTCTGGGTTTGGATCTTTCCATATATATAATATTTGCCATTGATGTAGAATCTTAAGTTATTAAGACGATCTTGAAGCATGTACAGCCTTGAGTTGCTAAAGCCTTGAAATAACCACACAACATAATATATCAATTGAATTCGCATTTAATAACATGAAAACTAGCCAGATATGGTATATTAAAAATAATTAGTCTGCATGGAAGAGAGCGAGCGACGTAAAACTGTATTTCTTTTAATATGTAGATTCATTTGAGACAAAACCAAATAAGTATAGATTGTGTACTTATTGGCAACACAAACGAGCTCGTCAGTTAAACTTCACGAAACATAAATTCACTTGCCGAAATGAAATTCATAAAAATCTGCATTTGAAAGCGAAACACACAAAGAGTCTCATTTATCTCAAAATGAAATACAATTTTGTGCTTTTCACGATGTTCTCGATATAAAGGGTCGCGCTGAAATATTGCAGAGCTGAAATTTTAAGTGGCTTACGTAACTGTTTTTCAGTTGCGGAACGGGCGAGTATGTGACCGGGTCGAATTTCCAGTAAAACAAATTTTACTAAAATTTACACATAATCTACTTTTCTGACAAAAAATCCCAATTAGAAGTTGGACGTTTATTTAAAACAATTGAATTCTCTATATGGCAATTAGGGATAAATGTAAATGTGTGCCACATACGACACACACATACATATATATACGCAGGAGTATGGCCCGTGTAATTGCGCTAGCCGAAAAATTCTAACATGACTTCACAGCAGCCTAAAAGGGTAGCCATTGTAGCGATTGTTCTCTTGCAGGTGAACTCTACACAAAGGTTTCAATAATCCCTAGGTTAAAAGTATTGTCATATCATGACGGCAGATTTCTTACGGGGTAGGAAGAGAGTATAGAGTGTCAAAGGTTTCTATCCTTACAGATCTCACGTGTTTCTTCCACATTCATCCGTATCTTCATATAAACTCGTTTATTTCGGAGATTTCTCACACCGCTGCTTATTACCTATATAGTAAAAAGGTGAGTTTTGGTTTATGGTTTATACAACATATCTACTATAATCCGTTCGTTCTGTCTGTTTGTTTGTGAGACAAAAGCCTATCTCTTTGTTGATTTGACTAAAATGTAGGGGTGTCATACGGAAATATCAAACACATGTACAACTGACATGAGACCGTTCTATCAGAATCCAATAGCAGCGCGTACACAATGTCCCGCGCCACCTGTTGAAATACGCCATAACATTATACAGCGAGTGATAGATCGCGCACCCTCCCTCATATATCATCCCTCTCCCTTATTTTCTTGTTGGCAAATTCAAGGTTCCTATAAATCGATTGAACACAACAGTAATATTACGTCACCCTACATTAATATTGGCAAAAATTGTCATCGCAAGTATTGCGCAATTGTTTTTGTAAATTTCCAATCGTGTTCTTCTAAAGAAACGGTGAGGATAGATATAAAACTTTGTAATGTCTTTCATGATAATGGTAGTAATGATGATTGTGATGATTATATTTTTGATTCGTATTTTAATTTTTTAAAAGTTATCATCGGAAGTGATTTTCACTCCAGTAAAAGCGAGTAGCAGCGAACGCAAGCCGCTGCGGCCAATGCGGCGTCGTAACTCATAACGTTTGACGGCCGTTATCTCGTTACAGAGTCACAGCAAGTGATTTACGATCGGTTCTTATTTCTGACAACTGAGTAAGTACTATGTATAGCTTTGATGCAACAAGTGCCTTTATCGCGTTGTTGCTTCTCGTCAGGATCACTATCGAACTGGTTTCACTTTGAGCCGAAGCTATGTACACGGCCTAGACAAAACTTCCGACCGTTTTCTTTCATGTAAGGAAACAGATAAAAATGTTAGTGGTCACACATACACACACACACACACACACACTATCAGTCTGTCCTTGTGCACTGCTGGACATAGGCCTCTCCAACGGCACGCCACTGAGCTAGATCTTCAGCTCTTCGCATCCAACCACTGCCAGCGACTTTGCGAATATCGTCACTCCACCTAGCTAGAGGGCGTCCTACGCGTGCCAAGTTTATGTTAGTGGTCGCTCATTTTTAGTCTGCCCGTGCTGAGTGTTGGTTGACTCAGCAAGTTTTATCCGCTTCATTAATTCATTATTGCAATTAAAACATTCCGTTACTCGTATATTAATTGCAATGCAGTCTAATTTACTCGCTAACGATCATGTCTAAATATTGGTTTTAATATTCATCAGCTCATCATGATATTAACGCATTAATTTACGGTTTATTCAAATAATGCAATACAATCCCGTATATAATAGTACATTTTTGTTAATTATTCGGTGGCGCGGTAATGAATGCGATCGAATATTGCGTTGCACACCTCAACGATTGACCGTTGAATTATATGAGTATTATCAAGACATTAATTACATATTAATCAACATTTATCGCATGATAATTGCTTATAGTAGGTATCATTTATTGGACTAATGCTCTGGTAACGCAGCCTACAAACATAAAAACTTAAAGACTACAAACATAAAGACTACAAACATAAAAACTTGTTTATAAATTCTAGATTGCAAAATGAAAAATAATAGCCGGAACACTTCATTAATTTCTAACTGCACGATTTTATGGATATTTATACCTAGACAGAAGGAATTATCATCACAAAAAACATTTGTCCTGGATCGAAATCAAACAAGCAACACCCAGCTAACTGTCAGTGTTACTAACGCACAGAATGACTACCACTGTTTATATACATTATATAACAACGGTAATAAATTCCTAATATAATCTTACTAGGATGGAATATTAGTGTATGAGATAGTAAGGAGAATAGAGCGATCGTTAGTGTAATGCGATTAATATCAAAATTTGATTCCCGCCGCCGCGCCGATAGGACGCGGCGGGGGCCGCGGCGGGGGCCGCGGCGGCTGGCGGTACGCAATTACTCCAGAATCGGAACCGTGAAGCCCGCCGTCTTGTTAATATCTCCAATTATTTGACACATTTATAAATTTATAGCGAAAGGATATTCCGTAACAAGTTAGCACATTATTCGGAAGGAGACCATTATTATTCTCTTCTTTTTGTGAAATGTAATTTTATCTGTATCAATATTTTCTGTTGTTTTCAATCGCTCTACAGTTAAATTTGAATATTTAATTTTTCTTGTATTATAATATCAATATTTATTCTAAATGACAATAAAACTTAAATGAATTTTAAACATTCGAGCCATGAAAGCCAAAATAACTAGTTCGTAGTAATTTTCTGGAATAAATTATAATCAATCGAGGACTTAAACCATTAAATAGACGGTTTCAATCATTCTTACAGTAAGTAGTTAAAACTTTATCCGTGAAATATAGAATTATAAACCTGAATTTAGCGCGTCGCTTACTTGTGGATTAAAACGCCGAGTCGCCAAACTTCGGTTTAGATAAATGATTAAATTCAAACTTTATAAACTTTCTGATAAATTGAGAGGATCAGTGAGGAGCGATTACTGTATGAACATTTCATGTTCTTCATACAAGAAGTGAGTTAGGTTGGATTGTACACTTGATACTCTTATTCTCTCTCATTATTATTTCTTCTTATTATTATTTTCTTAAAAAAACTCAGCATCAAGCCTGCAATCTCCGAAGGGGTAGGCAAAGGAGTGTAGTATACTTCCACATCTCAGCAGTTACATTTACGTCCCACGGGACTGGTGGTGAGTGTATTGCCATACACCGAGCACAAATTCAGACTCCGAGCTGCTACTAGAAATTCTAAATTAGAAAAATCCAATAGTACTCAACTCGGGATTCGAACCCAGGACCTCTTGATCGGAAGCTGGGCTTACAACCTCTCGACCAACGAGGCAGTCATTTATTATTATTTTCTTGTATTAATATGGTATTCGTAGTTGCGTGCATTAGTTAATTAGATGGTATGATATGTGCGTGGATTAATCTCAGGTAGTTAGGTATGTAAGTGGAATCGTTATCCAACTGCCTTTGTGTGGAACAACAATCATACCCTTATAAAATACCTAACGTGTTAAAGAACGTATGTAAGTCCTAATTTCTAGTGTTAATGAAAGGGCATGAAATAAAGTTTATGGCGCGTATGCCATCAATAAAGGGAGGAGAACATTCATTCAGAGCCGTCCTTCGTTGTGTGTGAGGCATTCAAATTATAGAATTGATTTTACGACTAACCGTCAACGAATGTCAGGAGCGAGCAGAATAATAAAACCTTAGCGTTATCAGGGACTGTACCTACACACATAAACGCTTGCAATGATCTTAGTGTTTATTTTTATTTTATTTAACAAGTCACCTATAATCTGTACACTGTTACATTTTGTTGTAGTTATGACCACAGTTGCAAAAGTGAGTTTGTGCCCGTTAAGTGCCACAACCGTCGTAGGCGACGATCACGTGCTTAAACACCATTTTAAAAATAAATATGTTATAGAAGTATTAATGTAAATTCATAAAAGTTTTAATATAATAGAAACACAACTATAGTAGAACCATATCCGCGATCGACTTTGTACATGGCGGATCCTGGTTCTGATATATGATATATGTATTCTCGATATGTTCTAAACTTAAACGTTGTCTAATTATTTCATAATATGAACTAATTTCTAACACAAGTTCTTCAACCTAAAACATTCTGCGTTAATATCCGAATTCCATCGATCTTTGCATTCGTAAGTCGTAATCGCAGTTGCAACTTGATGCAAAATATTCCCAATATTTAATATTCTAATATTGGGCAATATTACGGCATTGTTATCACTTTAGCCAGAAGATTGTAGTAAAGAAACGCGGTTTGTTCCTAACTAAAGTAATTCCTTGTCATTGTCATGTAAATTGTAATCTGTAATTTTTTTATACCAATTTACGATATTTTTCCTTAAAGAAACTATTAAGCTCCAACAAGTCTGAACTATAACGAAGCACTTTTTAAGCCATAGCCAAGATCGGCGGCCAATTAAGGTTGGTCCAAAGAGATAACGGAAGAAGCAAAAAGAGAGGAAAGGCACTTTAATCGCGACTTTAAATGTCATCTGTTCTAGAGTATACACAAATAGTTGTTAGTATGTACCTAATACTCTGAAGAAGTTAACACAGTCAGGGTTTCATGCCTCGTTGGGACACGTCCAGATTGTTGCTGCTGCTCATGCCCAAAGAGTCCGTGTTATTATAATACATTGGTGTGTTAACGACAACACACTTCATGCACTTACTACGATGTTGCCTAAGAATATAAATTTTCACGGAGATTCAAGCGCTCTTTTAATTATACACCATACTAATAAAAGCTTTTTTATGTAAACGGGCAATTCTCGAAAACTATCCAGAGTATTGTACAAGAAGGAATTTATTTCAATATTGAATTTATATCCGAAGAAAATTCACGCCGACTTGAATTCCGTTGACATCGCCGCTGAATTAGCCGCGTAATAATTAATTTGCGTCGGATTGAAGTTGTAACGAATTAATAAATAGGCGGAGTTAGGGACGCTCGGGTCATTACCGTGACGGGCCCGTGACCGTGACGCCGGCGGGTACATTGAGACATTTTTAGAAAAACATTCAATTACCCATTTAATTGTACTTACTTCTGACCTCAAAGCGAAAGCTACACAACATTCTACAATTTCCATTACGCACGCATAGTTCAGGGCTAATGTAAAACAAGAAGAGAATATTTCAAAGACACGAAAAGAACATTTGAAAGACGGCCTGTACATTACTAGTTGTGGGCATGGCGTTCAATCTGCCCCGTTTATTTCGCGAAGTATTTATATTTGCAACAATTATACATATTGGTGAAGAATAGATAATATAAATATGCTACAACCTTTTTCGTAGACGGATCTAACTAACGATATAAAAGTATTTCTTTTTAGGATGAATTTGCTATACGGCTACAAGAGTACAACTTAGAAACAGCTGTATCGTTATATTTAGATATTAGTGTCAACCTATAATATATTATAATTTGTGTTAGACGAGCTACGAATGTGTGACTGTCCTCCGCGGCTGGGTTGACGACGATTAGACATCGCTACAGTTGTCACTTCCATATTATATGTAAAGCCTTATTACGAGTACCAGTATGACAGGTATGACTATGGAAATAATTGGGTGTTTGCCGTCCAATAACACACAAGCACGAGAAACAGAAGCTATACGGGCGCTTTTTATTAAAATAACTCCAATACAATGCAAAGGTAATATATTTGGAAATTCCAAAAGTGTGCACCTAATATTTCTCGAATTTTTTTTTTAA
>DWMG01003206.1:0-12199 GCA_018244855.1 Elbella merops
AGGACCTCGTACAGGTCCGAAACTAGTCGGGCCACCCCGAAAAACGTACGTGAGTTAAGCCGGTTCATTTATAATCAATCACAAAATGTTTCTGCGATGATGAAATATCCAATATAATGTACTCGGGAAAACAAAACGCAGTGAACGAACGAAACGAGAACATGTCGGAAACATGTCTTTTGTGACATGGATTTAATGAAAATACCAGAATAGCAACAGGTATATTTGTTCGAATACATCGCTTTCTTTTATGAATTTTCTGGAATATATTTTTATTTGACATTCAATAGCTTGTTCCAGTTCAGTTTAAAATTAAAATTCTACGAACTCTTTAACCATATTCAAACTAAAATATACTTTTAAAAAACATGGAAATGAAACATGGCTCATATTATCATAATAAATATCTTATCTATATGCCTATTGCTAATGATTGCCCGACTTACTCTTAGTAGTGCCAGCTACACAAAATATTCTAATACAGATGCAAATAGACATAATAAGTCACAAAGTTTATTGCCCATTAAAATGTTTGCGGACCGCGGCTTCATCAAAGCCTATACGTAACAAATTGCGCGCGTTCGTCATTTTGATGTTTGCGCATCTGTCCGTGCACTCTCGACATCAATTCGCTTGTAATTCGTTCTGAATACCGCTCTTATAAATGATCCGCTCGCTTAATTAGAAGTAATTAATTTCATGTCCTACACAGACAGAACAAAGTCAGCATTACACGGAACATTACATGTACATTTAAGGATATTCAGCAGTTATTTCATAGCAAAATTATTAGACCAAGGCACCTAAATTATCTGAACAATTCATGTACCAAGCACGTATTAGTTAATATATATTTTTATCTCCACCGATATAAGTGCTTTTAGCCGTTAGTAAGTGTTCCATGTCATATCATTTTGTTAATGGTACAAAGTGTTAAAGTAACGTACCTACAGTACCCACTTACATAATTATATTGTACTGTATTTAGTCATAAACGGTATCTCTTTTTGCTATGTTTAGTGAATTATAATATCATAACATAATTATTAACGTCATATTCACTTTCACTAAAACGTGTAAAGTAAGTGTAAATGTGAAGCGTTGACTAAAAATGAAAACCAATTATCATTATCATCATCACCAGCCTCTCAATGTCCACTACCTCCCCTAATTGGCGCCACTCCATCCGGTCCTGGGCCTTCCGATTCCCGTAGCTCCTCGCTGTCTTCTTCAAGTCGTCAAACCATCTGGTAGGAGGGCGACTTGCGCTCCTTAATATCTTCTTAAATCGATTATACCTTATTTTAATTTAAAATGCGATCTTCTTTAATTAAAATTAAACCTGTATAATCTATTACCTATGAGTTATAGACAATAAAATAGAAACCAATTTTAAAATTTTTACTATAAAATAATTACTCGTACATACTTATAATTTTGTCTGTCCAGTGGTTTCATTTCACTATTAGTTGTTTCGATTTCAATGCTTAATTACTAACACGATGACATGAACATATATTCATGTTATTACATAATGAGCCGCATATATGTACGTATAATGATAGCTCCTAATGGAGGTATGCTATGGGAACACATGTTGCGCCATTTATAAGTCACTCGGAAGCTGGAAAGGAAAATGGTCATAAATCTAACGCTTAATACTAAACATTGACAAATGAACTTACAAATTGGAAGGTCGTCCACTTTATTCCACTGTACCGTTGGTTCTCGAACTGGAAATACTTATATACGTGGTTCTTTAGTAGTCTCTTGTTCTCACTGTATAATACAAATCCAATATTTTGTATCATACTACTATTATTTCCCTCATAAAATCAGAGATTATAAAAGTTATCAAAGAAATATATATGAATAAAATTGTTAACCGCACTAGCGGCATGGTCCGTTCCGTTCGATTAGTTTTTTTTTTAATTTTGTTCTTGTAAAAGTTACCGTCTCTTCAATCAGCGTTATTTTTAGTCTCAGCACAGCTAGCATCCATTGTCTAACAAATGACAATTTAACCATAAAATTCTGATTCTACTACGCTAAATTAAATTCGCTCAGATAGAAAAGAATAGCAAATTTGACGAACAAATTTGGGTTCCAAATTCTTTCGAAATATTTTATATTGTATTATAATGATAGACTTACAATAATAAAAAATATTTCTTTATAAAACTAAAATCAAAGTATTGAATACAGAGTACTACACTAAATTCGAATGTTGTAACATTTATTGGCTTAATGAATAATGTAACCTAAATAAAACATTAAAATTTATTCGCCTAAAATTTTATTTTGTTTCAGTATATACACTGCTTAGATTTAACTGATGGCGGCGGTGTTGGCGCTGGCATGAAATCAAAAGAATTTACTGATAATACAACACATCCTTAGATAGTTTGGTTATAACATATGCAAAATTGAGAATACTTGATTTTATTAAAATCTTTCAGAGTACGTCCAGCCTGAAAAATAAATTAAAGGGATCAACAAAGACCACGGCTCAAGCGTTGTAGGAGGTTACTGACACGGACAAGCCATAAAAACACGACCATATTTCCAACAGCTTACTCTAGAAACAATTTTGGTCATTTTAATCTTTTTGGTTTTCTTAATTTAATTTCTTGACAGTGAGCTTAGGGTAAAATTAATCAGAAACAAATACGAAAACTAGACTTTGCATTATATTTAACTTCTAATATGTATTATTGCTATCGTGTAAATGTTTTTCTTTAACTTTTTAGCACGCAGCGTGTATATGAAAATCAGACTCGAACATGACCCCTCTTAGAATTACTTTCCGTGTTAAGCGTCGCACATTTTGACGATATGATTAAATTTTCAACCATTTTATATTCTCATGTACCTTAAATTTGAACAAAACATTATAACAGAACATGTAAATTAACGAACAAGATATAATATGTAACTTAAATCATGTCTATACATTGTTACTATTAATTATACCTATAGTTGCAAAATAAACAATTATGGATGGATGTAGCATTCAATTGTTACATATATTAATTATTATACATACATTTGTATGTTCATTGTACACGTAGGTGTATTGAACCGTCCAGCAAAAGCCCAGGGAAATAGATACAATGAAGATCACATTGTCACTTTGTTATCTTGTTCACGTCAAACGACATTGCTTTGAATTTATCTCACTCCATCCTTATACATGAAAGCTTTTAATCGTGTTCGAGAAACTTCTAATCGAATGTCTCAGTAGTTTCCCGGAGAAACTTGGATCTCGTTTAGAGATTAAACTGCAGAATATATTAAAGTTGGGTCAATGTCGAGATTGAATTTAAAAGTCTGAGAAGTAGTACAAAGGGTTCGTCGTCACGGCCCACTAATTAAATGGATACATTGTTCTGAATAGCGCGTTTAAATTTAAATGCTTTGAGGCGTATTAATTAAAAAGGATTATTTAAAAGATCTATTACATTTATAGAGAAATTAATTCTTTCAAAATTAAAATTGCAAACGCGCTCATGTCTTGAATTCTCAACACAGAAGGGGAAGATTTCGACAAATGTATATATGTATTACCGACGCGAGACTATATGTGAAGGGATTTTAATTGCGTCAGTGTGTTCATCGCGGCCGGAATGTGGAGCACCTTTTTTTAATGTATCGCCGTAATTTCTTTAACTATGAATGGAGGTTTTATTACAACGCTATATCTAAACGCATAATAGAGTTAAGGTATACAAAGTACATCATAATTTCGTAGTAAACACAGTTTGGAGAGGTATTTTTTTTAATGCTTCGCTGCTTTTTAAATGTTAACATAATTAAAAACTACGAAATAAATTTCATTCTCTAGACTTTTCATACGATAAGTAATTTAATTTACCAAAAAATAGTAAATTCAACACATTACGTTTTTTTCCGACATTTCCTGACTTTTCTTACAATGTAACGAAACTCTACAAGTTTTTAGTTGAAATTTCTAGTTGAATTATTTAAAAATGATAAAGGCGCCATAATACATCAGTAAGACGTTGTCATTTTGAACTCTTATTAACAGCGATTTTATAAACTGAGTCTCATAACCTGGAATATTATATCAGTTTCAATGTTTCCTTCTTAACATATAACATATATTTTTAAAAATATACTTCAAATCCCGCGAGATGTTATTAAACTACCGCATTACATCAGCACTCATGTTAATAAAATATTAGACACCAGTATGGAAGAGTACGCAATGCGTAATCCACCCAGCTATTTAAAAATTGTAATAAAAATGGAGGTTTACTAAAACTTTTAATATATTATGTAATGATAGCCCAGTTTGCACCAGTTTGACTTATAGACCGCTCGGCACCGCTCCTACTTTCAATCTGGTATTTAAATAAAGTACATAAGTTCTCAATTTTGGTAAAATTGTTTGTACATTCGGTATTTATTGACCTATTTACATGTATATTGAACAGATGACACAGCCTTACAATTGTTTCCTTTGAAACAATATTATATGGTATTGTCTGGAAATTCTTGATTTATTGACCTATTTACGTGTATATATTGTGTAGAGATATACGTGACACAAAATTATTTCCCTTGAAACAATCCTACAGGCGTTAGCTCTTTGTGACATAAATAGTAATACCATTGCTAAATGCGTCCTAATTAGAATGAAGAACGTTACCTCCCAAGTACAATGGAATACAGAAAAGGCGGAATAATGCTAAATATCAGAGCAATGAACATTTCGAATATCTGTATTCACGCTACAACATACGAATGGTTGTTATAATTGGATGATACCATATGATATATACAGCTGTTATTAATAATTATTATAATAGTATTACTCGTGGAGAAAACTACGAGGTATGTCTTGGATATTTCATTAATGTTCTTCGGAAACTGTGAAGATCTTTGTTCTCAGGGTCAGATCTACAGATAATATTATGTAGTACTTATGTATTAAGTTTCTAAAGAACCCTTCTCCTGTGACTCTCATGTGGGCTTGTTAGCGATCAACTTTGTAAGAGCTAGGCGTAGTACTTTTAATTGAAGAGTGTCTATGATATGCGATTAGATTTCAACCGTGACGGTATAACGACCTCCGTTCTCTGTGAATACGACAAACCCTCATTAAAAGCTGGTGCTCATTATGACCTTAATGTATTTGGTTTTATACCACAGATATACAGATTTTAACCCACTAATATATCATCATCAACATCGACCTACTCTCCTCCACTGCCAGCCACTTGGCGTATATCGTCACTCCACCTCTCATCCGCTATTCCATGGTGGAATGTACAACAAAAATGATGAATTCTGAGTGTACTACACTCCTCTGACTATCCATTTTGGAAATACCTGTGTGAAATTATAAAATACAAAACACTATAAATTTTGTTATTAATTATGTTGAAACCACTCTTCTCATAAATATGTATGTAAGGCGGTAAACAAAGCAAATCGTCCACAAAAATTCTGCGTATTTTTGTTTTATCATCGTGTAAAAGTAATTCAAGTTAATTACAAATTTCCATCCCTTTCCGGGAACCCATTTTGTGGTTGTTTGCGTATGTAATATATAGGATTGGTCCATGTTTGCTTAAGCCCTTGAGTCCTTGCAATAATCCTTTTTAATTATTTACTATTTTTTTACAAAGATAACTAAATCTCATAAAACATATTGAAACATTTGTTAAAATTTACACTATAAATTGGTTAAGTACTATTAAAGCAGTAGGTAGGTAAATTTAGATATAATTAGGCAGGTAGATAGGTTAGTAGGTATAATTAGACTTAGTAAAGTGCAATGTAATAATTTTGATAAAGTCCATTATTTTTGGTTATGTGTTTATTTTAACACTTTTAACACAGCTTAAAACACTTTTTGACACTTGTATGTTTATATATTTTTTTCTTCACTCCTTTAGTTGCTTGGTTTCAAAATAAACGGTTACTTAGATCTCTAGTATTTCATCTTAAATATGTTATTTTAAAAGTTGGGCTGAGTGGTCTAAGTCAGTTAAAACTTTAGATGCTTAAGGTTAAAAGTATTTGAAACAAACAGCGTGTGCGGCACTATGCGGGTTTTCTTGGGTTTGTTTGCTAAGTACGAGTAGAAGCTCAGTATCCTTGAAAGTTAGTTACGTACTTTGAAGTCGCGGTCAGTTTGGGTGTCAGATGTTATCGTGTAACAAATGCGTGACAGGCATACCAGCAGACAATTATACGAGGGATGGGAAGACCAAATCAAGGCGGTTGGATTACGTAACATTAGTTGGAATCGTAAGCATAACACACGTCTTAATACACGAAGGGGTAGGCAGAGAAGTGTAGTACACTCCCATGTATCACCAGTTACGTTTACATCCGCAAATGGAATAGGGGGTGATCTTAGATAGGGCACAGATCCAGACTCCTAACTACTATTAGAAATTTCAAGTTAGAAAAATCCCATACAAAAGAATAGCTAAGAGAATTCAGATCTAACTAAATTAAATCAACGGATAATTGTGGTAGACGATGCGAGAAGCTGATTAATTACTATCGGGAGAGACGACCTAAGAACATGACTTATCTGTCTCTTAAATATATTAGAGCATTACATGAGATTTCTATTATAAATGGCAATTAATATTATAAACTACCAGTTTCGTAAGGTTGATTGTAACATCACGACTATAACCCCGGAACAGATAGACAGCGTAGTTTACTACATTCCCACGTTTCACCACTTACGTTTACGTCTCATGGAATAGTTGGTGAGCATGAGTGACATAGGACAGGGCGCGATGGCGCTCATTGGGGGAGGCCTAATATTAAATACCCTGCTCATATACAAAAAACGCATTAACAATAGTAAATACGAAACCGGTACATTGTATCGTACGTATTGTATCTTTGTGAAGAACTTCCTTATTGCCTGTACAATTCAAAACTACCTGATATAAATGTAAATCACAACACGCGCGTCTTTATGTCACGAATAATGGACAGACGGTAACCATAAATTTACGGATTTATTACTAGGAAAAAAGTAAATACATGTCGTCACGATAAAATGAACAGCTTGACATATAAGATGTGAAGGATTTGACGCTTGTGGGTATAAGAGTGTTAATAATTGAAACAGAGAATATTTTGGCGAATTAAGACTATTCCAAGTAGAACAATCCTTGTTTGAATGAGGCAAAGGTTGGAAAAACGTTTGTTTCATTCATTTATACTTTCCTAACTTCGTATTTCATAAAAGGGCATATAATTAAAGTATATAAATAGGAGATCAAGTTATGACCTTTACAATTCAGTCTAGATCCGCCTCTCGGAATAGCTAATGACCTAGTGTTCGAATTTCGAATCCGGTGGCTGGAGTCCGGATCCGGAGTTGTCAATAATTAATGTTATTTATAGACGACCCCCGGGTCACGCTCATCAATTAGATTGTCCGCTTTTATTTATGAAGGACAACGGGAGCACATAAACACTGCCCTCAACGTGGTCCTAGTATAAATCGTGTGCCTCTTCTCATAAATACCTTTCAAGATAACGAATTACAAAATTTATAGCGTCATAAAGTAATCTGCTCATTACGTGAGAGTGTCGCGATATAGGTTATTATGTTGCTATGGGGTTTTAACGCGACGCCACACAAAAGGAATATAACGCGTCGCGCGGTCTTTACTCATTTGGAAATAAACCAGTAATTTCACATTTTCGTGAATTGCAGTACAATGCAGTACAGAGGCTTGAACTGTTGCTTGTTTAATTTTATTTTTGCGAGCGGTTTTGTATATTGTAGGCACGATAAGCAGTCAGTTTCATTTGTTGTCATTAGAAACCGGTGACTAAATCTTGTTAACGGCATTCAGAGGGGCTTAACAACCACTGATACACGACTTCTTCCGTAATATATGTTTATACCGAATATAATGTAGTAACGTGATGGAGCTCCATAAAGTCCAATCTTCCTGGAATTAGGGGAGAGACCCGTGTTCGGTAACATGGTGCTGATGTGTTACAGTCACCATCGGCCAATTGCAGTTCGATATTATGAACTGTCGTAAACATTAATAATTACGATCTTAAAGCGAAAAACTATTGAAACTAAGACAGCATTGTTCCCACGAGCGCTTTGCAAATATATCTACATTCGAAATTGATAGTCGCTATTTATGAACAAATTAGCAATAATATGAATACTTAATGTATATTGCTAGAATGTTCGTCTGCAGATGCGAACGCCAAGTGATCCAGAATGATCTACAGCGATGTCTACTTTATCGCGACGTTGACGAATTAACGATGGGGTAATCGTCAGTGCGGAAGTGATCAATGACCAGCAGCGAACACCAACAACATAACAAATGAAATATTTTTCATAATTGATATAATTAATGAATTAATGAATTATAATTAATACTCTTAACGAATGACGTCGATGAAATATATACATAAGGTGAGGTAAATCAACAAATTCGTATATTTGTGCATAAGTATATAACTGTGTACCATGAAGTGACATCCACTGCAGCGCATCAGATTGTTTTAAAATTGGTTTAAAGCTCTCGGCTCTCATGATAACATACAATTGATAAACGATTAGAAACAAATAACGTTCGAAATAACATCGTTTTTGAGGAAATTCTCACTTATTAAAGCATTATAATTATCTGTTATGCCACAGTAATTTTTCATTTGATAAAAGTATACAACCCTCAAATGATCATTTTAACACTTAACAACATCTAAAACGCCGATGTTTTTAGTTGGAGTGAAATTTATCTTCTTTTTTTGCGATAGGGACAAAGAAACTCGTTTGCGTTTCTGCGTAATAATGTTTCAGGAAGATTTTCAGAGGACAATTCGTCTAAATCTTAGGCTATTCTTTGATTGATGATTACTTTATATTATATTATCACGCTTGTATTCTCAGTAGGGGTAGCAGTGAAGTGTAGTACACTCCCACAGTTCACCTGTTAAATTCTACGTCCCACCATGGATTAGGGTGTGAGCCTATATACCATATACCGGCCAGAAATACTATTAGAAATTCTAAGTTACAAAAACCCTTCTGTAACCGAGAATCAAACCCAGAACTTCTCGGTCAGCAGTCAGGTTTACAACTACCCGTTGAACATGAATAATTTTCTTGGAGAATTAAGCAGGTGAGTGCAGTACTCCATCTTTTCACGTTGTTCCACGAAAAAAAATAGTATTCCAACAGTTGCTCGTTTTTATATTCAACCATTCCATAAGAATTTTCAATAAAAATTTCGTCGAAATAAAAACAGACACCGCTAAAAGCCTACACGTTTTATCGTGACATATCAGTTTACATGGCGGTATGTGTTTGAGGTCGCAATTTTATTGATTATATAGAAATAAATGTGGCCTGTAACGGTCCCGCCTTTGAGAAATGGCTCAATCTCTAATACATTTTATGTGCCCGCAAAGGTAAACATGAGTCGACTTTATTCGGTCCCACGCAATATTTTGGCACGGTTTATCAACGATAACATCGCTGTATATTGGTTGTAAAAACCGATGTGATTACGAAATGTAGTTTTTTATTGTTGTTTTATCTGGGGCCTTTTAGCTTGAAATCTTTAACAGATGAGTGACGTGGTACTGGAACTCAATCAGAATATGGAATGAGGAAATTTAAGAGTAATTCAGAGCCAGAAAAAATCCCAGCTTTCAATTGATTTTCCACCCTACCAGTATGTAATGATTCCGAGCCCTGCCTCAGGGTACGTTATTTAATATCATGAGTTTCTTTAAGCCGTGGTTGAAACGATGTGCGAAATAAGACCCAAATTGATACTGAATGACGTATAAAGAATATACACACCAGACGACGAAATAAATATGTCAAAAGTAAAAAACCGTCCAATCAAAATATATTTTTAACCCCATTATCTTGAATAAATGTCTGATTGATTGAATCACATCGCTGATCCGATAAATCGATTTTATCTGTCGGTTGAATAAATTGAATCTGGTGAATGAAACCAGTCAAATGCTCAGTATACACTTGAATTATATGATCTAAATATACTGGACATTGCGAATTGAATATAAGTTAAAAAAAAAATTGTAGAAAACGGACAAATCCAATTTCCTTAGATGTCAAATTTTAATTTTGAACGTTAACTGAAACGTATATTGTAGAACAATTTTAAGTCCATGAGTATAGGTATCGTGTGAGCCAATATCCAAATGGAGTTATATCGAGTGGCAGGCGGCTCCCCAAACAGGAAATTTATTACAGTACGGCATGAACGGAAATTTCAATCAGATTGAAACTCTCTCGATGTGGATTATGTTGAATTAAATGGAACTCGGAAATTCATATAGGCACATATACAAAAGTCCAATAAGATTACAGATCTTACTGGCACCGGTCGCAGACATTACTCTACATCAAGATTAAAATAAATCTTTTGCAAGCACACCACACAGGAATATTATAGATACAGGAATGAAATACGTTGTTGTAATAAACCCGGTGTTGCTATTAACTAGTAGAACCACCTCCCAAAATTTCTGAATTCATACCCTCTTTAAAAGATAAAATACCGAGACAATTCTAGTGTGGATGAGTTATAGATGCGTTATTCAACGAAAATCGGCCAGGAACAAACCAAAGCTGAAACTGGAATACGAATTGGGACGTTTATTTCTATTTTGTACCCAGATCGTGCGCTGGTGTGGACCACGTGCACGTTATTTGAATATTGGTATATGTCGGAATTTCAAGAGGAAACAGCCTTTAACTAAGAGCTATAATAAAAAAATAAAGCTGAAAGTATCTTGTTTGTTTAATCTATCAGTCGAGTTTAAAAAAGGATTTTTTATACAACAATCAGTCAGATTTGAGCATGAGTCTTTAATCGACGTGTAATATCTATATTAATGTACTAAAATGAAATGTTTTGCTTATTTTATGACGCTAATCTCTGAAATTACCCGTGAAATTAGAAAAAATTATACTTTAAAAAAACTAAAAAAAACACGCTTTTATTACTACACGAACTAAAAACTAGAATAATTTTTAATGACAAAGAGTTTAATATTACAGTAGTAGAAGATCGAACAATCAATCATAATGAATCGCCTCAAAATAAAATTATAATAAGATTTAAGTTATTAAAATTAAAGTAAACAGCGTTTCTTATCAAAATGTTTTATTAAGTTTCATATACATAATATTATTCGGAGTTTCCTAAACAATAGTTCAGCAGTAACGTAAAATAAATACACTAAGAATCATAATACGCATATGTTTGTTTATACTCGTAAGTCTGAACCTTATTACATAGAGCAGAGATTTCTCTCTCATTGTATGTTTTTGTGTTAGTCCTGTTATTATCTGCTTAGAAACGCGTTTTATTTATATTATCTTTGCAAGTTAATTTCACAGAATCCTCTTAAATAACTTTAAGATACATTACTAACTATCCAACCTAAGTAATGTCCCTATATTATTTAGGTATGTTTTTTCAATGTACCGTCAAGCTTCACAACGACATTAATCATTAGAGGCGCCCTTATCAGCGACAGAAATCTGTCACTGGTTGATAGCGACATGAATCTTTTTTTATTGGACCTTACTTGGAGGCGCTCCAGTTTCTTTATATAAAAACTTTACGAGTATTTCGCGACAAATTGTTTTCATGGTCTTGTCAATTACATTATGAAGAAATAGAGAAAATAAGGAAAAATAAATTGTTTTCTTTTTATGTTGTAAGAATTCTTACTGCGTTGTGCACTTCACCCGTGGAGCTCTCTTCCTCACATACACATAAGGGTATTTTTTTTAAACTATAAAAGTAAGATACTCCCAGTGGGGAGTTATCAGACATCCACAGAAAGACATTACAGAAAGGCACGTATAACTAACCGTAGGTATACTTATATAAACTCTCAAAGTCCGTAAGCCTAAAACGGGATAAATGAACTAAGAACAGAGATATCTTAATGGACAGTTACAGCTGTTATCTGATTACTGGGCACTGAGGAGGGTTACTTTATTGCCGCGATCGAGGGAGGTTGGAAGTAATTCACTTAGTAGCATTAACACGTTATATACTTTTAGACTTTATCGCGAAACAAGAAACACAAACGTTGTTATTATATAATCATTTTGTCTTTCATCATCATCATCATCATCATCATCAGCCTATCTCAGTCCACTGCTGGACAT
>DWMG01003207.1:0-12199 GCA_018244855.1 Elbella merops
AGCGTGGCAGACTATGGCCTTAACCCTCTCAATATGAGAGGAGACCCATATTCCAACAGTGGAATTATAATGGGTTGGAAAAAAAAAAAAAATACTTAGTTCGATTATCGAAGGTTACACTATTCATTTGGTATTGTTAAAATTTCAAACGATTTCATTAGTGAACAAAGGTAATTTTAGAGGGTGGGAACAGAATTTTGATGTTAATAACACTACGTCCAAGCCTTTTGAATATACAAATATAAAATAAAAATTGAAAATTTAGTAAACATTGCAGTATTACAGACTGTCTCATTGGTTGAGTGGTTGCAAGCGCAACTGCTAATGGAGAATCCTGGGATCGATCCCATGTCGGGTACCATGGGATTTTCTAACTTATTTTCTAGAAGAAATTTCTAGTAATAGCTCGGGACGTAAACGTAATTAGTGAAGTGAGTGTAGTACACTCCTTTGTCTGTCTTTTCTTCATTTTTGTTAGAGTGTGTCTCGCGGAACAAAACGCGAGGTCACCCTATGATGCTCCTTATCGGCCATTAGGGACGGCATAGTCAAAGCTGTTGTGCGATTCTTATTTATGACGCGCTATATCTTTTCGAAGTACTGCTGTTTCCAGGTCTTCGTGTTGTCCGAGATTTGTTGGCAGCTTAGATCACAGCTAGTGTAAGCTACGAGTACAAGTGAACTGTGTTAATGGGAATGTTTAACTCGAATACATCTTTATGTACTGAGTACAACATTTTCTGCCTATCGAATAATTAAAATCCGAAGACTAATTACTATGCGAAGACTAGAAGACTAGCACCAACTATTACTATTATATCAGAATACTTATAGGGTTGGCACATGGTGGGCACACAAAATTGTTAAAAAATATTATTAAAAACGAAATAAATCGAAATTGACTGCCTTATTGGTCGAGTGATTACAAGCGTGACTGCCGATCGGGAAGTCCTGGGTCGAAATCCCGGGTCGGGTATTATTGGATTTTTCTAATTTAAAATTTCTAGATCTGTGCCCGGTGTACGGCAATAGGATCACCACCTGTTCCATGGAACGAACTGGTGGAACGTGGGAGAATACTACAATCCTCTGCCAACACCTTCGGGGACGACAGGAATGATGTTACGTCTGTTACGAAATAAATGGAACGGAAAAAATAATTCATAATTGAAAATAAATAAAAGCATGAAATGTTTTTCCGATAAAGAATCCGGACATATTTCCAGATTATATTTAGGATAATGTTCCCATAAAAGGAGCCCACAGTATCGATAAAGATGTTACAAGCACGTCTCGAAGTAGTGGCCGTCGTGTAAACGTGAATTTATAGCCTTTTAGCGTTAATCTCCGTGACCACCTCAGCCTCGCGCTAGCGGCGGCGGTTGCCTGCAGTCAGTCGACAAAAGGCAACTTTGAATCGTGGCTGTAGATCACCGCGCCGATTTAAAATTACAGCGCGCTAATTCGGTAAATAATATTCGATAAATATGTTATCCTTACATTTATTAATATGATTAATTTAATCAAAAAATCCGTAGACACGAGTGAAGTGTAATCTACGTCGAAATCTGCTTTAAAATCATTCAACACTGCGATCATTGAATAGCCGAAAAATAGCGGCTCGCTTTTATAAGGTTCCCAGTCGCCTCTGTGAATTCCATGTACATAATTATGTAATTATTAAAGGACTGTGCTCGCGACAACCCTGTGCGTTAGTAAGAATACATATGTAGTATGCCATTACAGAGAGTTCAAAGCGAAGGTTTATAATTGGCTGCAAAAAAAAACTTATGACGAAACGGAGACCCTAATGAAGTTACAATACTTATAGCATACTTATTTAAATATTATCCTTATAGCATAGTTAATAGGTCAATATTATCACTATCACAAACACACACGCACACACTTACCTCATGCACGCATGCACACTCAACCACACATATGCACACATATGAGTACGTCTATGCACACAAGTACAAACCCGATGGATATATTTTATTTTGATTTAAGTTATTAATATGTTTTTCTCGACTTGTTTTTCTCTTCTTACATTCATGTTGTAGTTGTTCGAGATCACTGTCTCAACTTTGTTATGGGTTCGCTGGTACCCACAACACAAGTTAAATCTTATTTTGGGTGCCAGAGTTCAACCAAAGCGACAACATGTCTATGTGATCACTGTTTTTAAATCCATGTACCTACTTCGTTTTTTTTGGAAATTAAAAAAAAAAAAAAAAAAAAAATATTTTAACTCATGTCATCTTGAGAAACATAATTGTATCCATTATTGGTATGTTAAGTGGATTGGTTATGGAGGTAGTGATTTAAATATCGATAAATAGTGATATATATTGTCAAGCTGAGTCCCTCACAGGGTAGACAGAGAGCACCGAGTGTTAAATATCCCTCGTCATCATCATCAAGAGGTGCTTTTTTATATTTAGCCTAGCTTTTACGTTCATCATGTTAGTTGTACATGTAGGCCGGTTTTGAATATTTCTGAAACTTAATGATTTCATCCAAAATTTTCAATCGTTTTATAATTGCGCCGATTTACAGATTTTAATCCAATCCTTTGCCAGTTACGCTACTCCTACCGCAAATCAACACCTCATATAATCTGACGCATTGAAAATAAAAGGATCAACGCACCATAAACAAAATCAAAGAACGCTTGCGCCTACGGTCCGGTGGGTGGTATGACCACGTCGATCATTTTTAAAAACTTCCCGAAGAATCTGGATAAAGAGAGACAGAAATTTTACTTTGGTTGTCAAAATTTTATATTTTAAAAAGCTGCCAAAATATTGTTGTTTCTAATCTTTATTTTTTAATTTCGACAGAAAAGCTGGTAGTTTTCTCTTGCATTACAGGACGGACGCTAAGTAATACTAACTGTAATTGTACAAACACATCATAAACGGACTAATGATATTAACAGTTCCAATAAAAATAAAACTATACGAATAGACTTTCTCTTTTTATTTCTTCTTTCAATTCTTACAAGCGCAAAGCACTCTAATCGTCCTTTTTCTACAGTCTTATTAGAGGTTAGGTGAACCTATAGGCGGCAGGAAATAATTATTACTACGTAAGTCCTCATTAGCTCCTAAGTCCTTTAAATCCTCACTTAAAAATCGTTTATTTTTATCCCTCTTTGAATTATACGTATGCTCACCTGTCATCAGCGTGTATAAAGCTCCACACACGATCATTACTGCGCTAAACAAATCACAGTATTATTTCATACTAGCATTAGCCCACGATTTCGCCCACGTGATCTCCCAAGTAGTGATACTTTGTTTCCTGTTCAGTACCTTTAATAGACAGCAAAAAATGTATTTATATTTATATTATTTCTTAAAACATTTCGTGATATTTGTACCAATCAATATTATTTATTTTATAAGTTTTGGTTCAGTGATTAACGTTGTTCAATTTCCAGAATGAACTGAAATAATGAAAACCGATAAGACAATTCTTTAAGAGTCTATTTTAGTTTTATCCTCATTAAATATTAGCTTTTCAAAATAATCATATTAAAAAATCTCTGTCAATTACAGTACTTTCATACTATTCATAAAACGCAAATATGACAGTTATATCTAGTGTATCGCAGAAAATATCCACAGAAAATGATAGAAAACAAAACTTGCAAGCGAATTGATATAATTTTTTTACACGCTCCCTTCAATTAAATTCATAAAGCCTCGCTACCGAGAAATTCTCGGGAATTGCAGGTTTTTATAAATCAACTTATTCGTTACGCCCAACGCATTGTCCTCGACTTGTGTGCAAAGTAAGGAAAAAAAAACGAGAGATTCTGAAAATAGAATACGGCAAAATATATTCTGCGGAATCGGAGGCTTCCAGCGCGGCGGCGCAGGCTCGGCCCCGTCCTGTTATTCCAAGATTGTTCCAGTTATTGGTTAGATTTTTGAGCTTCCTACTTTTAAAAATATTCCCGATTTTAATTTTCTTTACTAATTATTAGTGTTCTTGTCTTTAAATGGAAAGTTTACATATTTTTCAAGGAATTGCAGAATTTCAAAAATTCAAAATAATAGGATAAGCTATATTGGAGCTGCTGAATAGATAAAGGTTTTCCTTTTGTAAATTAGAAAGACTGGACATTACCTGGATTTTTCCAATGCCGTCATAATATAAAAACTCACTTTCTCCACGCTAGACAAAATTATTTAATGTTAATATTCCGAGCTCTATATTTATAGTTAAAAAGTTTTATTTTTTAACAAAAGCATCAGATAAGCCTTTTAGAACTGGTCCCAGCGTGGCGGACGCGGGCAATGATGGCGGCGGAACAATGGCGGCGACTATCGATAGCACTTGTCAAAAAATAAAAACGCTCTGCTACCGGCGATAAGGTCGAGGCTTTTTGGCTTATTTGCGGAGACCGGCGGCGAAATTGAAATAGGGACGTCCAGATTTGGCCACGCGGGTTTAGTGGTGAGAGAAGGAATTGACATGCGTATTACCGCTCAACGTATTTAAATGGAAAGTTTCAAATTTTATGTCCTCATTTTGTTTCTGTAAAACTGCACTAAATATGGATCGCAATAATCTGTTATTATTATCATTATCAAACATTTTAATCTCACAACGCAAGCAACAAGCAATAGGTTTGATGAAATTAATACTAAAAAATACAACATTGTCACATATGACATGAGAATATTTTGACAAACTGTTTTAAAAGTCAGAAATCACATTTTTTTTAAAATTAGGAACCCATTTAATGTATTATTTTCGTTTGAATTATCGTCTTTCGTGAATGTACTGACCAAGTTTCTTCTGGAATGCATTAAACGGATGTAGTGTAAGGGGTTTCAACCACTATCTCAGGAACCCAAGCCAACCTCGCCTGCACGTGGTACGCCCTGCTATAACAGACGAGGCTCTGGCGAACGGCTGATTGCGGTATAGCGCAGCCTAAATAGGCACGGCTAAATGCTCTGGTCGCCGACGGGCAGCAGCGTCGGCGGTGCGAAAAGCCGTGCCCTGCGATCTCCAACCCGCATGCCCAGCGTGGAGATTACGGCCATAAACCCCCATTTAGGGGAGGCCTATGTCCAGCAGTGGACTAAGATAGGCTGATAATGATAATGAATCGTAATAATACTCGCTCGCTATATAGATTAAATTCCGATGTGTCCCGTATGGGTTACTGAGAGCACCGCCTGCCAAACTCTATTCTTGAAGACCTGACGAGCCCATCCTACATTAGCCACTTTCTCCATATATTACATTAATTATTAATTTAATAAAAACAGTAGCGTAAAGCAAATGCGCTGCTTTCTTTTTATAATATGTAGGTACCTAAATAGTTATGAAAAGGCACAATAGTCTTTATAATTTAATTTATTTTCAATTCGCTAACTGACATTAATTGAAAATTGTTTAATTATTTACCAAAGATCATTTTCTTAGTTTCATCTGTAAACGTTTCCGTCTTATATAGAAAGCATTATTATATATATATACCAGTCTCACTCCCGTGTAGTTTTCATATCAGAAAATAAAAATAAATAATATGTAAAAAAATGTAAAAATGATAAAAAATCACATATTTATCTGTGATCATTAACAAGTGCGTTACTACGCACTGGCTGGAAATTTTCATCAATTTTACGTAAAAAAATGAGGTTCTCGATTTTTTTTTCTATTCTAAATATTATCTTTTCCACATTGCCTACGAAACTCGACAATTTACTCGAGCGGAAATTTTCAGAGCTGAGCTCAGTGTATTTCAACTTCAGTGTGTGCGCTACATGTATATATAAAGAAAACTATATTTTGTCTGCCCGTGCACCCTTAGAATTTAAGTGAGCATTTTATTGGTTCAACTACATATATTGTTCTAGGTTTCTGTCTAAAGATAAAATTATGTAAATAAGAATAGAACACGCATTGGCTGTCAATAATTTCGGGGAATGTTATAGATGTTGGCATTTTACTATTACTATATTATTAATTTTACATACCTCTGGCTTAAAGTTCACTATTTGATTAATCAAATGAAAATATTTTACCCTATAGCTCTCTGTATAATGGTTTTAAGCTTGCGAGAGATCTTCTGCAAATTTAAATAATGTTTAACTGAACATTCTAAAAACCGGCTAAAGTTAACGTGGTCTTCAAACAACGAAAATACCAGATGGAAAGCGCTTATTATTGTTCATTGGTAAAGCAAAATAACTGTTATTCCATAATACACTTTAAGTATAGGCAAACAACTGATAATTACTGGCAATAAAGTTTACAAGGACCCAGTACACAGCAAATACTGACAGACGTATTATAAGTGTTGCCACAAAAAAACGTGCATAGAACTCAACACATTACGTTTGTGACCACTGAGTTCTAAAATGTCAAAATCATACAAGAAAGTGTAAACAAACGTAGAAATAAAAAAAATATAATGTATTTTAAAACGCGACCAGAACCGCGTTCAAAATCTAGTGGTTTAAATGAAGGGAAGTGAAATTTGAAAAGTTATATAGTTCAGTCCACACTCCCTGGGCTAGCTTGCACAGTTCACACGTGTTTGTTCAGGAATGCTGAACATTTCAGACCCGAATGTGACTGCGAGCATTTGGCATATTTAATGACGACCTACATATTAACCAATGGGACCAATGGGACCTATGTCCCCATTTTGAAACATGCTCTGCCGCCACGCTGGTCCATTGCAGTGTGTCAAGAAACGAAACGTATGTAACAGAGATGAACAATTATCTCAAAACATCACGTCAAGCGAAGGTGATGATAAATTATTTTTTTGCAGGAAAACTAAATACGTCAAAGTAAGGAAATTATGATGAAAGAGAGTACCAAAATGAAGAGAGTGATGAACGTGGACGAAGCACGACAGGTGTGTAAGAACAGAGACATTTGGTACTCTGTGCTCTCTGCCTACCCCGCAAGGAACTTGGCGTGGAGATATGTATGTATGTATGTACCAAAAACTTTTAAAGGCTCTATAAATAATTATTTTTTCTCTTCAAACCCCTTCTAAATTATCAATTGGTGATGTTAACGCGTAAAATTATATTTGTGGCGTGAGCAGGCAGTAATCTCGAGTGACTTCTGCTGTCCACACCAAACATCTGCTTCGAACAGGGTTTGGTATAATTTAATTAAGACAGTATTAGTTATTAATAAATTAGTATTAATAGATAATAGGATAGCAGGATTAGGTCCGCGCACACATTTGTCCAGTAAGCACGTACATCTTGGTATGAGTACCGTTAGTCACCAACGGTTGGTATAATTTAGTATATGTTTTGCCACTCGCGCAAATGGCTACCACACCCTTCACAACGTAACAAATAAGGTTTTATCAGTGTTATAATGCAAGTAAACATATCGGTGGAACTCCTTCTAGCAAACTAAATACATGTACAGTCACCTTAGGTTACGTCATTGGTATAGTGACAATCTGATATACATATTGTGATTTTTCTCCAATGAATCTTGGTATGATGATACATTACCCATACATACACACCCAAAACTCTCTAAAATCTACATTTTCCTTTTCCACACAATTGGGAATGGTGAAAAATGTTTGTATCCGCGATCCATAACAAAATCCGGGAATTTCATTAGCAAGTGATAAAGAAAAATATCACCAATAAATAGAAAACGTAAAGATAAAATACGACACAAAAAATTCGTCCAGCCCTTAGACAGACAGAAGGGTGAGTTCATCGGCAGCTTTCGAATACTATATAACTACTGAACTACATACTACTTACAGCTAAATATGCAAATTATATTATGCATTACTACACTCTTAAAATATTATATTATGCATTACTACACTCTTAAAATTTCAACAGTAGCAGTAGTGCAGTCGACCTGATGTGAAGAATTTTGCGCACTGTTCGTTTTTTTCTACAAAGTTAACTTCAACTTTGTGGCACGTGCTTACATATAAACTAAATCCATACCCCCATGGGTATACCACCCATGCATCATCATTGCCTTCTGCCGTAAATCCTAAATGCATGCCGCCTATATGATCAACGTTGTCAAATTTGTATTAAATATGAAAGGTTCTCATTACTGTCTAATTGGTAAAATATAAAAATTGCACAGGACAACTGAAAATCCTGATTCTTTCTGTGGATGGTAACAGCGCAAAAGTTTCACGGTATAAAACTTGATACCACTTAACCAATAGCTGTCATCAGCGCATTTGAGGTCCATCGCATTTGAGATGCAAGAAATCATAGTACCCTCATAAATAATTACGAAAATATTAATCGCAACTTACTTGGTGGCGTTTTTGTTTGCGATCTCGACCATGATGAAGCTGGTCCGCAGCTGCATCATCATGATAAGCTTCTTCAGCAGCTCGAGCCAGGCCTTTTTCGCTTCCGTGATGGCTTGGCCGCCCTTCTCGAGACCCAGATGCATGTAGGGTGGAACTCCAGTCTGTATCCATATTATTACTTGGTAGTGTTTCTTTTAAAGATTATACACATAAGACATTCGCTCCAGACATGATGTCAGTAGTAGCGAGCAAGGTCACAAGCAATTACATCTTAGTGTCAATGGCGAGATACAATTGAATTCAAAAAGCCCGGAACCGGCCGTGCTAACGTTTAACGAAAGATTACAACCAGCAGTTGAGTTGGGGAATGCGACCTTTGGGAGGCCTGTGTCCCATTGTTGTCATCTAAGGGTTAAAATGACGAAGAAGATAATGATGATAATATTAATAATGATGGTAATAATAATCATAATAATGATGATGATAATAATGACAATGATTATAATTACGGGATGATGACGCATTTATTGTAAGTTACCTCAGCTATTTCAAACTGCACTATTTTAACAGCAGACACCGTCTTCATTGTTGGTATCACGACCACGCCAGCCTGTAAGCAGCGATGGTAACATTAATAAATCCCCAAGTTTCCCACCTGCCAGTACACGTTTAACAGATTAATAAAGTGTGTATGTTAGACGGAGACGCGATACTTGTTTAGTAAATAAGACTCTTTAGAAAAAATACAATATTAAACACGTTGCATAAAAACACATTTGACTGTTATCATAAGTCAAATAGATACTTACAGGTTTTACAAACATTATAACAAATTTCATTTGAAATTACTTAATTAATTACTTAAATTAAATTTGTAATTTGCCTTTTTCCCTTTTTACATATGAAAAATGAATCCCGAATATAGTGCCCATATTAAAAAATAAAATATAATAAAATAATAATAAATCTTAAAAAGGGATATCCAAAAAGAATTTCTACATTTAAAAAATAATTTGTATTCATTATTCGTCTCTATCACTTCATTTTACTCCGGTTGTATTTAATACAAATTATACAATATCGTCCTGTTACATGAAGATAATGACGAGCGTCTACGAAACACGTTAGCTCTATAGAGATAATTGGCATTCGGTGCTCTCTGCTTAGCCCGTATAGCGCGAGGATATAACAATAGTAAATTTAATCCGGTCGTAATATTCCAAGATTGGAGCGAATTCATTCAGAAGATTAAAAATTACTCAAGTTATTATGATCTTAACATGGTATTTTTAATTGAATTGATTTAATCTCTCAAGATCTGCCACATTGTTTTAAAATAATCATTTTAGATAACAACTTTGTTGTATGTAGTTACGGTGTCACTGAGTTGCATTAACAGCTGTCTAAATACGAAAGACAAACAATTTTAATTTACTCTGTAACATTTTTGACTCATTATTTGTTTTATATATAACTAGCTTTTACCCGCGACTTCGTCCGCGGAGACTCGGAATGTTGGCTGATTCAATTACATAATTTAACACAACATTAGTAATATATCGAAAATGTATGAAAATTGATACAACCACGAACATCGTCTGCCCTCATGTGTCTGCCCGTTCGGGTCGGTCATTCCGTAACCACACCGCCCCCGCACCCCGCGCGGCTCGTCCGCCGCCCACGCGAGCACCCCGCAGCCGCTTCCCCGCGTGCTCCCCATTCTATGCGTGGTTTTGCGTTGCGGGTAATTTTGAATCTATGATATCTCCTAAAGTATTTATTATAATGATGTACTGTAACGTACAATTTCAATCTAGATTAAATGCCAAAGGTGACTATTGTATTTGTTTTAATAAGGATTAATACAAAATTGGAGAAAATACATTAACAGTAACCCGATAAACTTACATTTAAATTAAATATATTAAAATGTTTACTGTGGCTCAATCTTAAGAGATAAATATATACCATGGCGCACTTTTTATAGGTTTTCTAAAGAACAATATTTTTGTAGAACATTGTTTTTATATATCTCATAAGGTTAAGCCAGTGCACGCCATGTAAGCGTTGAGGACACCCATTTTCGCCGACCTTTTCGAAAAACAAAAAAATTGGCGAAAAATGTGGCCTATGTTCATCCCAAGACCCTCAAGTGTCGCTATATGAAATTTCATCACAATCGTTATAGCGGTTTGGTCGTGATGACGTCACAGATTCACACACAGATATTCGTCCATTAATAAAATAGGTACTAGTGGTCCAGTGGCCGGTGCGCAAGCGACAGTACAGTTTTCAACAGCTGACCTCTCCACTATGTTTATCAAAAAATCTTATTATTTAAAAAGCTTAAAAACAAACGAGTAAATTAAATTTAACTTCAAATTGTACTAATTAAATTAAACTTCAAATATCATATACGAGAAGACCATTTTTGTGTATCCCTATCTTAAGATTTTGTGTCTCTTTATTTATATAATTGGTGTATAATAAGAGATAATTGTACGATAATGTACTTAATTTTATCACTGATGCTTAACTTGTATTCCATTATACACAACTCACATTCTATTTAAATTTATATGTATCTTATACATATGTATGTGGTCATTATATATTTTATTTGTGTAGTGGAGTCGCTGGTATTATACTACGTCAGTAAATTAAATGGAATAACACGGTGTGTCCTGTGCGTTACAATTGCTTATTATTGTACACATCAGTCGTTGGCCTCCGTGGCGCAATCGGCTAGCGCGTTCGGCTGTTAACCGAAAGGTTGGTGGTTCGAGCCCACCCGGGGGCGGCTTTATTTTTTCGAGATTTCAATTTTGAAGTAAGACTTCTCTAGGCGTGACTTAGGAGGAACTTAGTGCATTTTTTACATTAGATTGTCGCAAATACATATAAGTACATCAAAAATATCAAAAAGTTTTACTTCAATCGTGCGTAAAGATTACACGCACCCATTTTATTTTAAAACTAAGTGATAGACACGAATAATATTAATAATATATTTTGATATAAACCGAAGGAAGTACATATAAAAAATATTGAAGGCAAAACTATAATATGCAAATCTTAAAAAACGCTGGAAATTGTAGTTTCTTTAAAATTTAACAACTTGACTTGAAGTGAAGATATAGTAAGAGATGTATTATTATAAGACAAGGACCAAATGTTTAAGAAGTACAAAGTACAAGAAACTAAAACAAATTTAACGAAATCTAGTCAAAAGATTTCGCGTAACACGCGCACGGTGGCTAACCTTAATAATTTTAATGTTATAAATACTAACAAAGGGGTTTTTATTTTCGTTATACATTACAGCAAAAGAAATATTTAAATATCCCTGCCTCCAAGATGGCGGAATTGACACATGTCATAATCATATCTTCATTAATGTTCTCACTCTTCCGGCTTCAAGGGACATAGAGTGAATGTCAGTGGATTAGTATTGACGTTACGTCGCTACGAGAAATATATTAAACAAAATAAAACCTTACTTCTTGTCCGATATTCTCAACAACAATTTTATTCATATCCGGGCAGAAGTAACGCCCTCTAGCGAGCAGGATGAACGCGTTGCGCATCTCTTCGCCGAAACCTTTGATGACCCTGTGCGAGAAGTAAAAATGAAAATATTCTGAACAATAGCATCAACCCCCACCAATGCCACCACTGTTGGTCACAGATCTCTTCTCAGAACCAGTGTTCTTATTCTGACAAGAGATTGACCCTTGCCAAAGCCATAGTCTGCTTCGCTGGCCAATTGCGCTTTGGCAGAAATTTGATTTATATATTACGAAAAAAAAAGAAAAAAATTGACAAAACCAAGGTCATGTTCAATGAGCATGTCGTACCGGGACCGATATCTGTCGACGGCATCCCACTCGAAGTTGT
>DWMG01003208.1:0-12199 GCA_018244855.1 Elbella merops
AGTGCGGGTTGACAGATTTCACAAATATTAGATTTTTTTTTTGTTTATAAATTCTAAGGTGGCAGGTTTCCTCACGATGTTTTCCTTCACCGTTAGCAAGTGATATTTAAACTTAAAACGCACTATTGTAAATAGCTGCGCGCCATGGATTTGAACCCAGCACCGCCAGTGTGAGAGGTTGAATTTTTAGACACTAGGCAGGCTATCACTTCTCGATGTCACTGTTGGACATACGCCTTTCCAATAGCACGCTACTGAGTTGGATTTTCAGCTTTTCGCATCCGAATGTAGACAGCCAACATTCTTCTATTAAGCATTCGTTAATCAAGAAAATATCTGGAGACTCCCGGGAAATCTGATAAATCTCACAAACGCAATCGCACGCCCAGCTGGCTCGCGTCTAATGAGTTGCGTTGCACGCACGCTTGCAATCCGTTACACGCATAAATTCATGCAAATTATCCTTATACCATTTTCATTGCTGTCGCCCGTTCTCTTGGAACATTCGATGAAATTTCTCAATATGGCTAGCGGTTATCGAGTATGTCTACTATTTTGTAAAAGGCTTTTAACTGATTCAATGCTTTTGCCGCAGCGTAATGTTTTAAATAAATTAACGGCCAGAATGCAAATTAATTATTAAAATAATTAAGTATTAGAATAATAATATAAAAAAATTGCATTGGTCATATTTTTTAATAAGTTATGCACCTGGTCATTACTTTCACTACAATTCTTTTTAAATGCCTTAAAAGCGTACTGTCAAAATTTTGATAATATAATGAGTTAAGACACTTAACTCAACTACGTTTCTATATCAGTTTACATCCCACTTACGATTAAGAATCTATTCAATTATCTTTTCTTTTCAATTTGGCTACACTCTCTATCTACTACAAAAGAGACCTAGCGTGACGATATAATATGCGCTCGCAATGTAGTAACCGTATACGTGCGTGTAATACACGCGTGATGTTTCAGTTTCTGTGTACCCCGTAAGAGACCTAGCGTGATATAATAATATAGTGGGAATATAGTAACTGTATACGTGCGTGAGACCCTGTTCCCGGCGCTCCCGATCGAGTGTATGGGACAGGGTAAACGGGTCGCGCACTGTACTGAACGTGATCCGTCCTGACGTTGGCGTCCACTGCGACGTATTGAGTTCGCCTTTACACTGCAACCGCGCGGCCGATCTCAATCTACATCTTAATACAGACACTGGGTTAATGCTTGTATTACCTCCTGAATACAAATTAGTATTATTATATAACCACTTACGGGCATAAACCCCCATTTGACAGAGGTCTATGTTCAGCAGTGGACTAAGATAGGCTGATGATGATGATGATATAACCACTTCTGGAACTTTAAAAGGTAGGCAGAGAACACCGAGTGCCAAGTACGTCTATCCTTCCAGATCTAATTTGTTTTTTCTGTATTTGATGCTTTAGAACTAGTCGATATGTTTATTACACTCGTAGTAGTCAATATAGTTACTTTCATTTCATGCATCTAAAACAAAATACAGGTACTTATAATTAAATACAGGGTGACATAAATACTTCACTGACATTTAGTAACATGTAATCAGGTATTTAGTAATGTTGTAAGTTAATTAGAAATCTGTATGTATCGATTAAACGACGGTAAACCTAGTCTAGTGATTCTCAAAGTGAGGACAAAGCTTCCTAATGATAGTCGGACGCCGACTTAGAGACGCTAAAGACGTACAGACAATTGAGTCACACTACTCTACTCCAGTAATCTACTCCAGTATCCTTGATATCGTAGCTATCTATGTGCAAGAGTGTCCATTTTTCTATACTTACTGAAGAATCGTACAAAATACTACTTAAATGTGCACCGTATAGAAATTGTATCGAATATTCGTGTTTAGAAACGCTTTTACTAACGCTGCCGGTTACGAAATCGGATTTTAGTTTCAGAGGTTGCCCAATAGCTTTAATAATTCATTAGATTACAAAAGGTCAACGGAAAAAAGATTAAGCCTTAAAATGAATAAATTATTATGTGGTGTTACGGTTATTATGGTTAAATCATTACGGTTACGGTGTCCTTATTACGGTTATGCGTGTTATCGGTTGTGGACATAACCATAGTTAGTGACCAGTCATGCACTATAGGCGATAAGACGCGCCTGTAAAGGAATTAGCTTAAAAATATTTCTGTTTAAGGT
Organism: Elbella merops; assembly: GCA_018244855.1. NCBI lineage: Eukaryota > Metazoa > Arthropoda > Insecta > Lepidoptera > Hesperiidae > Elbella > Elbella merops. Next base: position 2,201 of record DWMG01003208.1, read on the forward strand.
TCCTCTGACGAGCTTCGGTCTTTAAATAACGACGGCAGTAATTACTTTCTTGTTGTAATTTTAAAGCGCAAAAAATACTAGGAAGTTTTATAAGCGGCTATCTTTGCTTGTGGATTTTCTAAAAGCTGTCAATCAAATGATTATTTATCACAGATCATCCTTCAAAAAAATTCGACCACAATTCTTTAAAATCCGTATTGTACCGCTATCTTTGTACTATGTGTTCAATTTGACTTAAAGTTGAGCTATTAGGTCAGTAGCTGATTTTATCCCATTTCTATCATCAACCAAAAAAGTGGACACTATTCTTTAAAATAAGCAAGAATCAATGTGATAGCTCAAGTGATTACTGATTTATAGATAACATTTATGAAGAAATTTACATACAATGAGTATAATCTTCATCAACAGTTCAATTTATGTAACGAGTACAACCAATAATCGATGGAAATACAAAGTAAACAGGACAGATTGACCGTTGGGTGTAACACAGATAACGCCATGTCCCCACTCTTAATCCATTACGTAATATTATACTTATAATCATACATTGAAGCAGTGTTAACAATTTTTTTTTTATTTACGTAATTAATTACTAATAAATATTTGTATAGTTCTCATGTATGATGAAAATGTTGAATGTAAACGAAAGCAAGTGAGGTTTTTAAGGATGGACATATGTGGGACTTGGTGGTGTTTGCCTAACCCGTAAAGAACCTGGCGTGACGATGTACGAGTAACAATGAAATGAATGTGTATTTACATGGTAATGAACGCTTAACGTGTTTTAGATATAATTGTTAGGTTTACACGTGTTTTCGCATTAATAAGTGAATTAATGCGTGACATGTGAAGGACTAGTTTTACAGCATTCTTAAGATTAGCAAATAGAAAATGCTTGTGTATTTTTCCAATTATGTATAACGCAAAATGTAAATAATCATGAATATCATACTACATTTGTAGTAAGAAAGAGATGCGTAAAACATCTTTTTGTATTTTACGGTTTTTGATTGGATTTTCTGCAAAGGCCAACGATCAGTTTGAGTGCTGATTATCATCAGGGCGTCCACCTGTTTGCTTGCTTTATGATACATACGAAATAACGTATAATATTTATTTTTAAATGTCGTAGTACACAAGGGAATTTATATTCCTTTTTAGGTATTGCTGAAGCGCTATGATATGAGATTCTTCAAGAAATATATGTATTAGCATTCCTGGTGTCCCATATATTTGCTTGTTTATCTAGTTAAGCTAATAAATCGATCTTATTTATTTTACTTATGTTATTCATACGTGTACATAAATATTAAAGCAATAAATAAAATAATAACCAAATGTCTCAGGGATCGCAACATTATCAAGAATGTTTATATACTGTTAACCACAAACATAGTGTCTTTGCCCGCAGTTCTCGATGGTAGACCGTGGCAATGTAAGTATTGGCTTATGGAGTATTACAAACGGATTGTGACTACTTACCGGTTAGTTCGCAGCATGACAAAGAGTACTTGGTGTCTGGGCGTGTCGTTACTTGTTTTGATGCACCGCGTTTGATGTACATTTTAGAAGTTCCAAGAAAGTCATCAGCCTTTTTATTGTTCCACTATTGGAGAGAAGACGTGTGTTTTGGAGAGTAGTATACTATGCTGGTTAATCGCGGGTTGGCAAGTTTAGTATTTCACCCTGGTAGCCATTTCTGTCATTGAAAAATGTGATAGACGCATTTTAGTGAAGAGTAGTGTGACTGGCGTAATAAAACCAGTCATATTGTACCTGCATCAAACGCCAACATTTTTATTTAAACTGCAATAGCTTTTCAAAATGAAATGAGGGTACTTCAACATAATTGGATATGATAATTAAAACATATATGTACACTGAAAACAGACAAGTCATTCAAACTTTCCATATACGCTTGTAAATAAGAGACTGTTATTTTAAAAATCGGGTATCATTGCTATACAAAGCAAGACTACATTTAACCGAACATTCCAACCAACAAATTCCATTGTAGCCAATGCATTGTAAACCTACGTCGTCCTGTCCCGCTACTTGAGTCATCCTTAATTACGTTACATTAGGAAGCATGAGTCATGAGTTGCCATAATATACACAATTGGTCCACAATATACCAAACCTGTTATATAAATAAAAATCGTCATTTACCAATGTAATGTGACTGTACCATTATCTATTAATTAAGCATTGTTATTTTGATCGAAAACTTAGGGATAAAGGAACTTCAAAATTAGGTCACGGACACACTACACTTACCATTATACGAGTACGATTATGTCAATGTACTGTAGTCGAAGACAACCAGATCATTTTGGTGTTTCTTCGTCTATAATTCGTAGAGTTCAATGTTGCTGTTACGTTTTCATAGTAGATCGTTAGAAAAATAATTTAGTTTTGACTGATTCTACTTACCCGTTCCAATACCTACTCAATAAATATTAGCAAATCAGAAATTCGATGAAATTGACTTAAGCCAATGAAAATACAAATATTTTGAAACGATTATATAATTCAGTACAACGTTACATTTGTTGCACTATTTATTCCGTGTCTGCGTCGAGGCGGAACTCACCGTCGGCTGAGCTGGATTTCTAGTGCTGAAGATCCGCCGGAAACACGATTTCGCGACCGTTTTATAATGTTATGAATTACAAATTAGGTACTATAGCCGCAATATCTCTGTACTGCGAAATCATATTTAGCAGTTGTTAGTAATAGAAACAGTGGTCGCATTGTTACTCAATAGATGGCGTTGTTTTGTTTAATCAAGGATAAAGCCTGACGTTATATCGATTATAATTTTGGTATATTTTCTTCCGGTTGTTCGGTTTTCCGTCAGATTTAAATTATAATATATTTTTCCCCGAGCACGTATAATAATTGCTTGAGCTTGAAATAATGGTGATGTGTATATTATTAGTCGATATTTAATCAGGTAAATCAAGTCCATTAAATACTTTTTCTCTCTCAATATTAATCTTCACTAAGAACGAGACCGTTAAGACCATACATTTAATTTACTTTACCTGATATAGCAATTTACCCATAAATATAATTGATTGATACTTACGTTCTATCCTAAAGCAGACTTGGTCGAGTGTTTCCATAATGAATAAGTACGATCACTTTTCAAATCTACATACGTGTCAAGAAGATAATCATACCTTCCTAGCAAAGAATGCAGCTGAGCACCTCCAGACAAATATCTTGTGTTGTGCAAAATCATAGAAGCACGACAGAAATGGATGTGCTAAAATTACAATGTAAATTTCAAATTTTGGGAATTATTTCTAAATTGGGAATTATTTCACGAAAAATTAAGACTTTAAATTTGATACATGTTGCTTTTCAAACGCAAAATGGACTTTTTAGCAATTGCGTATAGATAAGAAAAATAGATGTTCAGGACGATAAACACAGGAAACTTTTATACCTGGTAATTTATTTGTTGCGATAAAATATTCATTATTATCTAACGTGACCTCGAGGCTGCTAAAGCCGTGTGAAATCGAATTACAGGTAACACCTGCAATTTCACAATTAAATTCTACATCAAATCGTATCTAATCATCACTTGTTATGGATTTTCCAATAAACTAAAATTTCCTGTCTCGATTATAAACATAAGCCCTTTCACAACATATGAAAAAAATATTAAACAACTCGTGCCTATGTGCGTACGTATGTAATGTATTTACAAACGTTAATGTTAAATTTGATAAATTGAAGAAGTACTTAATAATAAAAATGTTTCATTTCATTAATATGTCAAATCTAATTAACTCTTGCCATCCACATCACAAGAAAATTAGTTAATCAATAAAACTGACCACACTCTGACAAGAGCGGGATCACACACATTCTTACTTGACACAAATGCTCAAACACAATAAGCATATGAACGGTTATTTTTATTGTTATTATTATTACCACAACGTGCCAAGTTTGCTCGCATTAACACAAATATCGTATCCACTCGCGCAGGTTACACATCCGTGTGACCGCTCGCACCGGATATGTGCAATAAGCGACAATGGACGAGACACAATACGCTCTCGGTCGTGTTTACCGGTGCCGTCTGGAAAACACGCACGCACCTTTATAAGATGTCATTATTATATCCGCACTATATTGGCGCGGGTAACTATCAATGTCATGTAACGTTCAGAAACACAAATAGTTATTGGCTAGCAGGTACTGGCTGTAAGGGGAGTCAGAAGTTTTCAAAACCGTTGTGCGTGTACGTAAGTACGGTATGTAGTACAAGGAGGTATGAGATATATGATTTTATCTGTATCAAATAGATCAGTTCCTGCATTTTAAAAATTTTGTGACACACAAAAGGTGGATCTGAAAATAGGTCTTTAAGTACGAGTATGATATCTCGAAGTGAGTTTATCTCATTCTTGTTTGCAAAACTGTTACATGAAAACCAAAGTCGTCTTATATGTATGTGGCCACAATTGTTTGCGCCGTATATCTCTCGTCACCTCGCAGCTATCGCGAACACAGGTTAAAATACAATTTAAAATAGATTTATGAACATTAATTTATCTCATGTAACTAAAAATAGCAAAAGAATAATTTACAAACGTGAAATAAGATAGGATGTAAAATCTCACTAAAAATAAATATTCGTTATTCCGATTACTAGGTTTCCCTTCAACCTTTGAGTACTAGGCCAGGAACAAAAAGAGAGGTTTCACCATGATATAAAATTGTTCGACAATCACAAACGGTATCAAGGTCGTTTGGTCGCAGCAAAGTGAGGCGGTTACCGCTGGCGGTTAAAACGAGATGATACTTCGTAATAAAAAAATAATTATTGTTTTTAAATATGTCTGCACAATACTTATTTTCGACCTTAAATCTAAAGTATGAAAATATATAAATAAAATTTTAGATAGTTTTTATAAAGAGCTTATTAATTAGCATTATGATTATTATTATATCGCTGTATAAACACATGATAACTTAAGTACAATATATTGTAACATCCAGTAATAATCTAAGGATGTGCTAACACACAACAGCTTTATTTGTTTAAACGACAGACATGAATAAAAACCGCAAAATTACAGGAAGCTACTTATCTTTTTCTGCCATCTCCAATGCACATGTTTGCGTTCGCGATAAGATATCCTAACTACGTTAATCGCTTTTAAAATTTCTAATTCGGATTAGGTATATTTATACTATTTATATAATGTGATAAAAATCATAAAAGTATTTAAATTATAAGTAATTAGATTTTACATCTAAGTTTTTTTTTTCAATGTCTTTATAATATTTGCTTGTGAAGACAGTGACAGGCTTAATATGATTATAAACTTTCAGTAGCTAACAATTATATACATAATTATATTTATTTGTTTAACGGAGGTATAGATATTGGATACTATTATATTATAGCTGCGATTTAGTCTGCGATATAGAGCTTATTTTAAAAATTATAGGTGCTTAAAAATTTAGTGACATTTCATTAAATGAAGATGTCGAAATATTTTTTTATGCCCAGTGTCTTAGAAATAAACTAACAAAATTTGATTGAAATCTATCCACTAGTGTTTCCATGTGCACGCATGACGGCAGATATCTATCATTTTATTTAAATAGATTATACTACGTTCCAATACGTAATTCCATATTTGAAATGTTACCCGCCAAATTCAGATTCTTCCAAATGTCACAGAAGCCAAATTTGTATTCTCGGGCATTCCAGATTTATTGATAGATGCTTCGCATAGGCACTTCGATAGGCACTGCATTCCAATCCTTTATTGATTCTTAGTCATACTTATTATTGCCCTGAAAGGATTTATAGCCTCAATCCGAATGGTTCAATGTATTCGATTAACCAAAATTATTAAACTCCAACATCGTTTTATAACTTCGTTTCAAGTTTTGTGTTTTTATCAAATTTAATGCGGATCTATCGATAATGTAACGATTTTCCTGTCTATAATAATTATTAACAAAAGGCTATTACGATTAATTCAGTGACAAAAAAATAACCTAAAAGGGTTCTTATTAAAATATTATTTAGCTCGTAGCATTAATAACAAATAGAAATACTCGTATATTAAATCAAGGTGATAAACAAAATTTTATTACTAGAGTAACATACTTGTGACATTTATTGACATTTCAATTTGTCAACCATAGATCTGAATTAATTATTTTCAAGAGACAAAATATGCATTTTACTTTAACGTCAATGTTGAATACTATTTCAATTCACTAACGAGCCGATTTAAAGTGAAGATAACGCTTATTAAAATAGTCGTACATGACATGAAAAGTGCAAAACGTAAAATAACATTTAAGCGGCTAAATTTTAAGTGAACTTTTCGATAAACCCGTCATCAACAAGTCAATACTCGGATACGGAAGATCAAATATACTCGTGTACAATTATTTGATACTTTATCCCTGTTGTGTGCAGTAGTTATGTCGTGTCGCATATTGATTCAATCGTTTCATTTCAACGGTACGGAATTATGTGAAATGTTTACGGCGACGTATCGAACCGATCACACGGCCGTCGATAAGGCGCACGTGGCAGGCAGTACTAATTTCGATACGCGATAGCTGTGGTACCTATTATTACGTAAATGTCAGCGAAAACTTGCCATTGCTCGCTTTCAAATTCTAGTTAAACTGTTTATTTATATTAAGAACGTAAACTTTTTTATTGTTCTGAACGTACAATTTATGATAGTACGTAGGTATTTAGAATTGTTCTTTTTTATAAAAACTATAAATCAAGATATGATAACTTGTGTGAATGATTTCTATAATATCTATTTCGGTTGTAATAAAACGTGTTGAACAATTGTACGAAAATTGTTTAATCTATTCAAATCATTCACCAAATGAACTTCTATTCTGCAGCGATTACTCATTTGTACAGTTAACGAATGAACGAACGAACCTAGAATTTAAATTCCATCATACTGTTCAAGACGTAATATCCAAAATAATAATGTCTAATTCCCTCAATATGAAAAAAAAAACAAAGCATGCATGTTTTAATGGTGTATAACGAAATATCTGGAAGTGACGTAGTTAGTATCAGCAACAGACATTGCATTGTTGGAGGAAAATCATATTTTTCCTCATCCACGATGCTCGCGGTGTAACTCACATCGACACACATGTTTTCATAATTCGCACGTAAACATAAATAATAAATGATCTTCGTATTCATTTTGTAATGTGCGCGGAGGTACCTTTTTGCATTCGCGTTTTTACAATATTCATATGCGATAAGGGCATTTTCACAATGAAGCCCGCTTTACACGTTTGTAAATTTTTTATTTAACTTCAGTAGTTTAACTTCAGTATGTATAATACTATCATTCACGTAAAATATATATATAATATTCTCCCGAGATATTTATTATTATAATCCTCATTTGACAAGAATGGTATTCTATATATCTTATACCTTCCCCTACTGCGAGATGATCCGTGTGCAACAGCGGAACGATAAAAAACAATAATGATTATGGAAATTATTCGTATGAAAATACATTATCGTTGAGTATGCACGGTGTAGCCGTTTATCTCAAAACGCAAGCCAAACCGTGCAGTTATACACGCCGGCCGAGTGTCGGGCCGTGCGTACTTTACTGGCCGTAACCTCCGCCAGTCCATCGCGTGATAATTTATGCTTGCGATCCTCAGATTGGCCTTGAGCTATTGCTAATGATAGTTGAGATATTAGGTATTGTCCTTCATTATGCTTAATTTTATATCATTGTAAGTGACATTAAATGCTATGTAATGTACGAGTATTTACATATATTTTGTAAAGATATTTTCGGCGTCACTGGTATAGATTGTGACACTATTTACGAGACATGTGTTGTATAGTTCGACCTAGTTGCTCATATTTAGTGGAAGTTTCTAAGAATTAGCAGAAAATGGCGCTATTAACTTATAGTCTTCAGGCGGTATAGGAGGAGCGTGGTCGAATCCAATGACGGAAGTCCGAAAAAAGACGAGCTACTCTCAAGCCGCGCCTAGGGAAATTTTCTTCAAAAAAGTCTTGATGAAATAAAAAAACAATTGGTACTTATTTCCTCACTGATTACAGATGTCGAGACATCAATATCACTTCACGCGACAGACACTTTAATTTTATTGCGATTACTTTATATGACTGTACGAAAATAATACTTTCATATATTGCGGCGAATATTGCCGCTCTAACAAAAAGGCAAACTCGCTACGTACGGTGTTTCATAGCGACCGGATTGAATTCAGTTTCACCGAGGCAGTGGCGAAAGTACTTACATAACTATCCAATACAAAACGCTTAGTTAAACGTTATCGAACGAAATTTTATTCGCCCACGGTCGTGTAATCCACTTATACAGTGATAAGGATATATTACACACGGCAAAATGAATATTTTTTTTCAATGCCTTTACAACAAAGTGAGCGCATGTGATGTAAAATCTGACGGGTAGTAAAATAAATTAAAATTCGAACCGTAACTAAAGAACAATTCGCAGCCGTATATGCTAAAATATATTTTTAATGAATACTTATAAGATAGAAAAACGATAATAAACGCGAAATTATCATTTTAGAAGATGTTCTCGTTCCAAATACTTGCGATTCCAAGTGTAGAGTAATTGATGCATTTAATTCATAATACACCCGCGCACGGCACGTTTGATCGCGGTGAAATGGAAACAACGAACGCATGCCACGAATATAACATCCCAGTAAATGATTTCATACGCGATTATTCAGTAAAGTCCATGAACAAACAATTATTAACAAATTTAACGTATTAAAACGAAAAAATTCAAAGGTCATAATCACAAGTGTGACTTTGTGTAGGTATTTAAGTTTAACATTTTATTAAAAAAATATTCAATTAAAAATATTAAATTTTTATGTCAAGGTTTTAATTTATTATTTGTGAATTATTATTGAAACAGCCTTCGTTCCCTGTTTCCGTTTGATGAACACACAAATTTCGCAATTCAATATAAAAATGGGGAAAAATTACACACACACACACACACATTATCAGCCTGTCATCGTCCACTGCTGGACATAGGCCTCTCCAATGGCACGCCACTGAGCTTATTAATTTAATTAAATTATTAAAAAATTACATCGAAATAATTATAATGTCACCTTAATACATAATGTCATAGCTAATATTGTAGTACTTAAGCGTTTTTTATAGCTGTCTCCCTGTCGACCTCTGATAATGAAGTTTATGTAACCTTACCCACCTCATCGAAAATAATAAGCGATCTATAATACATTTTAAGTTTTTGGTCATTACTCAAAATATCCATCTTCTACTCTGATAATAATAATAATCGACCCATTTATAATTGCACTGTTGGCTTATGGGTCTCCTCTCATTTTGAGAGGGTTAAGGCTACAGTCTGCTATGCTGGCTAAGTGCGGGATGGCAGACTTCACTGACTTCTCACTGACATTATTACCGATAATATTAAACTCTAATTAATCGGAGAAGAGGCCAGACCTAAAGTCAGTTGACTTATGTACTTTGCAAGCACGTGATAAATCCCCAGGATCGTTTTATTGCAATGTGGGAAGGAAATGGAATTAGGAAAAAATACCAGAATCAAATACCTCGCTATGTACTGTTAAAATGTTATCGACTTGATTTTTTTTGAACATTTTATGAACTAAATTATTATGTAACTAGACGAGTATTAAATTTATCAGCTTACCAGCTTTGGTGAATGTATGTATCTACTACATATGTATATGTATAAATGTCGATGTGAAAGTTGCAATTGAGGCTTTACTTTTATGCCTGCCTGCCTCGTTGCTCGAGTGGTTGCACGCGTGATTGCCGATGGGAGGTCCTGGGTTCAAGTCCCGGATCGGGTACTATTGGATTTTTCTAATTTAGAATTTTTACTAGAGACTCGGAGACTGGATGTGCCCGGTGTATGGCAATAGGCTCACCAC
>DWMG01003209.1:0-12197 GCA_018244855.1 Elbella merops
ATAGTCTGCCACGCTGGCCAAGTGCGGGTTGGCAGACTTCACACACCTTAGAAAATATTTTTTTTTTTATAAATTCTTAGGTATGCAGGTTTCCTTACGATGTTTTCCTTCACTGTTAGCAAGTGGTATTTAAATTTAAAACGCACTTTTCTAAAGAGGTGCGCGCCATTGATTTGAACCCAGGACCTCCGGAGTGAGATGCTGAATTCTTAACCACTAGGCTATCACTGCTTTATATCCATATATGTTACCCGTAAAACATTTTTTATTAAAATAATTCGTGTTTCGGTCTGAAAAATGTGATTACCGGGTGGCACTGATATGCTACAGGCGGCGGTGTCAGTATCCAGAAATTACATTGCTTCTGTGACCAACTTAAAAAAGAATGAATCTTAAATGAAATTCAGTACAGTCGTACATGTTTCAATGGAATGGATTCATGTTCATTAATGGTCCTTTTGGAATTTTCTCCTACTCTGAGAGTCCTGAATCCAAATCTTGACGCGCACCAATTTATCTATAAACATGTAATGTGAGCTTTAAACATTAAATATCACTTATGGTAACGATGAAGAAAAAACTAGCGAGAAAATTCAAGCACTTTATATTTCTACATAAATCGTATAAAATTGACCAAGCCGCACTTGGCTATCGTGGCAGGCGAGGTCCTTAACCCTTCTCATTCTGAGAGAAGACCCGTATCCAATAGTAAAACGATAAAAGGGTTAATGATGATGAACGAGCCTTTTCGTAAAATCAATTAACATCGACTAAGGTTATCTATTCAACAGTGCTAAATCGACCAACTGACACAAATAGTCCTATTTCGTTGAAAGTCTCTAACAGTTTTATTCCGTTTCCTGACACTGACACTATTGCAGTGACATTAGCAGTTCTATTTCTAGTCTGCTGTAGTCACCGGCCTATTATGTTCGTTACTTGCTCGTTTGCTACTTTTTTATGGTTTAAGAATTGTTTCAGATAGAACAAACATGCCAAATTTATATATACCATATCAACTCAGTAGGCCTTTTCATTGTACTTTCGATTGGTGGTAATATTGACAAGGAATACATTATTACAGTTTTGTTAGATTTTAATATAACTCTCCAAGCCGAGGAAAGTTAAACGAGAGAGATAAATCTTGCTTGGTAATATATTTTTGGTTTTACTTATTTGTACAAGACGTCCTGTGTAGGACAAGTTATTAAATTACAAATTATAGTGTAATTTGTGAACGATTTGCTAACTCATTCGGCAGGATGCCTTTCGGGCTGGGTTGCCATGTATAGAATTTCCTGAGTAGGCAGATTTTGTTGAACATTCGAGAACAATTCTAGGACTGCGTGTTAGTGATGACTTTGCGTATTTAACGTCTATAGAAATGAGTATTCTTTTGGTTTGGTATAGGTTACTATATTAGCAGAAACTAGACTTCTTTCGTTATATCGACACGCCAGATTCTTACGGGGTATGCGGAGAAGAATGTCCGCACAGAATGTCGAATATTTCTGTTATTACAGACCTAACGTGCTTGTTCTGTTTATTACTGTTTAAGCGAAAACGCCGGTTTACCAGAATTCTAAAATTCCCGTGAACCAGCATTATTTCATTTTGACAGATTACAGAGTATTGTTTTCTCTTGATATAGAAAATAGGAAAACCGTACTAAATACGTTTTAAAGCAACAACGGCCGTGACAGGCATCGGAAACTTTACGCTAATTGCTTCGAGTAGATAAACCGGCAGCGGACATCGATCGCTCGTAAACTTTTAACGATTCCCAAATAACTACCCATTAGGTCGCTTTTAATTTGATCAATACTGTTTCACAAAGAATAACTGCCTTTTTATTGACTGATACGTGCTTCGTTTCTTTTTTATACAACGTTTAAGTGTTGCACGTTTACATTTCGTGGTAATTGAAGTAAAATTTTATTTAATTAAATGAGAGTAAGTTTTATTTAGTTAATAGTAGGTATACTTATATTAATAATAACAACACATAATAGTAATAGGAAGCAATATACGATGCCCGTACAAATTTATTGTTATCGAATGGATGTCTGTGTGAAAAGGTAAATATGGTAGGTCTGGATTTCTTAATAGTAGGATTTCTTTTAATAGTAGTATAATAGTCTCATAAGGCTCTTAGTAGCAGCAACCCTCTGCCTACTTTTTCAGTGGCTACAGGCGTGATTTTGCTTTATAGTAATAGATATTTCATTAACGTAACTGGTGAACCTTGGTAGTATGCTTCACTTCGCTGCCTGCCCCTTCGGGGATTACAGGCGATTTTTTTTATATAAAAACATGTCATCGCATGTAACGTAATCGCTCTGTCTATTGGCATTTGCTTTCAATGTTATGTAGGCAATTTTGTTTCGGAGTTATCTTTGACGATGGGCTTCACAATAAGTAATCTATGACCGGCCATAAAATTTCTTATGTTTACATAGGGATTGGTGTAAATAACATTATCTTTCAAGATAATATGACACTTAAGTAGGCTAGATAAGATTCATTTCCCCAACGAAAGAGGCCTGAATATACTCGGATGGTCTGGAAATTTCTGGAATATCTATTAGTTCGATACTGGACACGTCCTCACGTGGGATATAAATATGTGAATGATTGGTAATACGAGACACTCCGGCGAACACATAGAATGAGTGAAGATCAACTGTTATACTAACAATCGATACTATAGGTCTTTAATGTTACTGAAATGTTTTTGTTATGGGAACCGCTCTATAAATGTACCACCATCTGTCACTAGCTCTATTCAAATCGCCTTGTAATTTCATGCTTAAGAATATCTCTACATAAACTGTTTTTATTATTTTGTTGGCCACCTGATTATACTAGCATCATGATATTAATAGAATCTTGATTAAACAGAATTTACGTTCTTAGCAAATGTAACATCACACCTATATCTAATGCCCGAGGCGATAGGTAGAATCTTTGAGCTTATAGTAGCGAATTCAAGTTAGATAAACCAAATAGGACCCAATTAGGGAATCAAACTCGGGACCTTAAGATCAACAGTTGCGTTTTTAACTACTCGATTACCGAATTAATTTATTTGCATTACTAATTTCTTTTTTATATTGATTATATTTAAATTAATACATTTTCCATATTTATTTGTAATAAAAGTACGATAAATAGCACCCATTTTCTCTCCTTAAGCTCTATTTCGACTTTATTTTGATGAACCATTTAATAAAATGCATAGACTATCCTCGATACACTGTTTCATATTTATGTGTACAAAAATATGTGTCTGTAAATAACTTCCCTTCGGGACGCTTCCGTAAATTTTACGGTTGTCACGTAATCCGGATTTATAAGGATAATCCGACGTATCGATTTTTAAGAATGTTCGACGACGGAACGAAACATTTATAGAGGGAAACTACGTAGATACTGCGGCGGGGTACAAATGTAACGGATGGAGCTTAAAAGCATTTCTGTGTAATAAATCCAAGGAAATGCTCATTTTTTTAAATAGTGTTACAGGATTTTTTTTATTACTGTACAAGAAGAATAATGTGTTTAGTATTTAACCCATTTAAATGAGAGAAAGATGATGATGAGATGAGATGATTTAAATGAGAGAAAGATGGTTCGGTCAAGCAGGTGTAATCCTCATCATCATAGTTATCAGCATTATTTATTTTGTTATTCTGTTAGACACTGGTCTAGTTTTATAAACTGAAAGTTTAAGGTCATAGCCAATAAAGTTGGACAAGAATGGGTAGTCAAACTATACATCCATGAAACCATTCTGGAGAACTCTAACGAGTCTTGATTTCTTTACGATATTTTCTTTGTCTGTTATGACAGGTAGTGTAACAAATAATATGAATCCAAGCATGCACATAAATCAATACTGGCCCATTTAGTTTGTTGGATTTGAACTCCGGACCGCGGGAATTGGTGTCTGCAATCCCAATCAATATACTATCACTGCGTTTTAATTACAATTTTGACCTATATTTGTATTCTTCCCATTTCTCTTTTCATATTACATCTTCTGTCATATTTTATATAAAAACGTTCTGTTAGGAATAAACAAATACTTTATCATTTCCAAGTCCACTCGACATACTAAGTGAGCTTTCAACACAGATAATAAACACAGGAACGATGTCATTTGCGTTCTTTTTAATGGTTTGTTAGCCCCTCGATTACAGTTGGCTCTCTGGACAAAGAGAACTTGCTTTGAATTTATAATTTTGTCGCAGTAGATAAGATGATTTATTAGTCATCATTTCTTTTAAATGGTAAAGGTTAAACATTAATTCTTATTATAATGTGTAAAGGCTGTGCGATAGAAAATTATTGTATTTAAACAGTTCTCAACAATTGTCAAAGATTGGTTTTAAATATACAAGAACTTAATAAAAAAAACAAACGTGTGCGTGCAGACCGTGCAGACCACGCACAGGGAGAGTATTCTTTTATTTTCTTCCTATAAAATATAATTTTGATTCCAAGGAACAAATATTTAATTAACAAAAGGAAACAAATACCCTCAGATGCCTGAAATCACGATGCCGTTTTTAACTATTGCTGGGGTCAACAGCTTAGCAAGCTCTGAAGTATTTACGCTGTGCGAAATGGATGACGATTAAAATTATTTACGGGCTGCTCAACATTAACCGATCCATGTCTTATTGAGGAAGTATTGGCAACATTTTTGTCTTTCTTTTTTAAGTTTTATTTAAATTTTACATAATTTAACATTAATTTAGTACGAACTGGCGATTATTCGCGAACTGATAAACAAAAATACCATCAATTGTGTAATCATAGCACAAAAGGTATATATATTCGAATCGTATATATATATCATCACATTACAGAAAAAATATTAGAAAGTCGTTTTGTACCATCCATTGCAATTTAATCAAACGAGTAAGTCGCACGGCGGTTACGACCTTTTCGCACTACTCTGAGGAATACACGTGAGCGTGATCTTAAACTTATTGCGCGATGTAATAAAAACTTTTAATTATAAATTAACTGAACCATATTATACAGGTAAGCAATTATGTTATAAATATTGCTAGAGTAATATATACAGATATGTACCTACATATATTTTAATTCTTAATCGATTTAATTTCTTTGAATCCTAACCTAATTGAAGTTATTTGTAGCATATCTGGTGTAGTAAAAGCTGCACGATCGATCAATAATATAACGTATTGTCGAGTTATAGAACATAAAAAGACCGTATAGTTTATAATGTTCATATGCATTTTTTTATAATTCGCCAAAAACTTTGACTAAGGGGTATTAAAAAAATGCATGTTTAAAAGAAATACGTATATTATTATGCGCATTTTAATGTTTACAAGACTTTCACGACATTAGAGTTGTGATTTGGAGATTGGAGATTTGGAAACTGTGTAGGAGCCTGATTTTCGTGAGTCATTTCAGTTCCACTTTTTATTTTTCTCATTTTATCCTCACTAAAATCTGGCTGCGCAAAGACCGTTTCGTACCAATCACGAAAACAAATTCCCCCTTGCTAGATTGTTTTCTATTGTGCCGTTTGATAATTGTTTTGCATTTAATGGAATGAATAATCTGTTTCGAATAGTCAGTGAATTCCGACAATACGGTTTGCAAATTGACAAGCCGGTTTGTTGTACACGATTACTTCATTAATTTCAGTAGCATTAGTGCTGTTGAAATGTGTTCGATGTATACTGTGGCATAATCTAGAACGGCCAAATTAGAAATCTGTTTATCTAACTCTCCATTTCGATATTATTTTAATGAGTGTACGGGTTTATGTTTGGATTTCGTAGACGTACAGAATTGTGTTCAGAAGATAATAACCGTCAAAACATTGCTGATTGTTATATAAAATGTATTAGTTAGTTGCTGTAATTTAGATGTGCTACAAATAGTATCAAGTTGTTTACTTTGTTGACGTACGCGGGCGAAGTATTACTCGTTTGCCGACACATGTTTCAGCCTCGCGCGAAGTTTTAGGTAAGTTAGTGAACTTTGTCGGTATATTAGCGTTTGTTAAATAATATTACTGGTTTTATATTATACTACATTTAAAACATAGCTTCTGTATTATCCGGAAGGATAGGTAGCGGAGTGTAGTGTAATCCCACGATTCTCCAGTTACGCGTCCCACTGTGGAATAGCGGGTGAGGCCACTGCCATGGATTGGGCAGAAATCCAAACTTCGTTCTATTACTGGAAATTTTAATTTAGGAAAATCCAATAATACTTTGCCCGATCCGGCAATCGAACCCTATCGATTAACAGTCACGCTTGCCAGGACTCGACCACGAGGCAGTGAACTAATATTTATTTTAGGTTGGGTGTTATCCAAAGATTCATACATCCGTACTCCTGACGTCCTACACGGATCACGTGGTGGTTGGCTGTCAGCTTCATGCTGCAGTCAATCTCCAAATATGTAGTGTTCTACTAGTGCACTTAAACACATCCTCTATCTCATAAATTTGATTTAGTGCATTTCACTACCGCTCACTTCTTTTAATTAATTTTGCTACAAGCACGTCGACTCATTTCTTTTACGAAGATATAACAAAATCCACATTTTAGTTTTTCAAGAAAAAATTAGAAACATTCCCTCATGGTTTATGACTACTTACTGCCAAAACTGTTGTGTAAATGTTTGTGTGCGTAGTTCTAAAAACAACGAGAGAATACCAAGAAGTTTTCTTTATTAATGGGGTAAAATAAATAAGCGTACAAAGTAATTATCCCGGAGGCAGTTGCCGGGTGTGGATCGATC
Organism: Elbella merops; assembly: GCA_018244855.1. Taxonomy (NCBI): domain Eukaryota; kingdom Metazoa; phylum Arthropoda; class Insecta; order Lepidoptera; family Hesperiidae; genus Elbella; species Elbella merops. Next base: position 6,800 of record DWMG01003209.1, read on the forward strand.
GGATAACTTCGCGGAGCTGGATAAGACAATAGAGTGGAGGTACTCATCTAAAGTTCAAAAACACCGGATAATTTGTAGTTGGCCTTATTACGTTGCTTTGAGAAAAAATATAACGGCGGAACAATGGACAATCTTGTGATTCTTAATTTATAGCTCGAAGCCGCCTGAATCACAAAATACTTTGTCATAGAATAATAATATAAAAGCCAGTGATTTTTTTTAAATTTTAGGCTGATAGTAAAGAAGGTACAGTCGTTACCATAGATCCCTTTGTATCACTGTAACACCTTTTTCCGCATGTAAAAGTTGTTATTACGCATCGGTACACTAGTCGTTTAAACTTTGTCCACGGGAGAGACACGCTACTGGTTTCAATTTGAGATAGGGCTACGATATATGAGAATAGAGCCATTGAATGTATATTATAGGTAGTATCGATTGATTAATTAATGCTTTTAAATAAAAAATAATGAAAACGCTATATAATAAAAAAAACACATAACAACATATATGAAACTATTTGTTTAGCACGATATGACTGTACTTAATATATTTATGTGTTGGACATCGCGATAACAATAATATATTAACGCCGCTTCCTTTCGACATAATAGATGTATTTACTGTTTACATGTTAAAACGAAACATTCATTTCATTGACAAGATTATCAGCGACAAGTAAGATTGTAGCTTTGGGTCGCAGTGTGCGAGGTTCGGGCGCAGTGTGCGAGGTTTGGGCCGCAGTGTGCGAGCGTTGTACTTAACGGGAGGTCGTTGCGCTGCGGCGCACCGCGGAAGTGCTAACAGCGGGGCGTGCTGCCGCTATCTTGTAGATACAAGATAGCGCGGCAATCGCACTTGTCAGCTGCCCGCCCGCCGCCCGCCCGCCCTACACAATACTTTAACGCAAACTAATTCCGCCCCTACAGCACTTGATGACGTAATAACAGTGTATCCACTGGTCTTTTATGAACTAGCTTTCGCATCGAGCGCGCTGTTTTTAATTTGTTTAATACATATTTTAACTATCTTTTGCTATATTTTAACATTTCCCTGCCTCGTTGGTCGAGTGGTTGCCAGGGCGACTACGGATCGAGAGGTCCTGGGTTCAAATTCCGGGTCGGGTACTATCGGATTTTTCTAATTTAGAATTTCCCTCGGGGATTACCGGCGTGCCGTTATGTTTTATATTTTTGGCGAGGGCCGAATAATTTCTCGTTGTTACCAATCATTGTACATATTGCGAAAGGCTAAGCCTCGCCTATCTTGACCAAATAGATCAAGTTCTGACTGATAGGGGGGAGTAGGAGTCTCTGAAACTCGCGTGCATATTTAAAGCGAGTGATGGATGTGGGAGCGACAAGCAGGTCTGCAAGGATAGATATATTACGCACACTGTGTTCTCTGCCTACCCTCTAAGGGATCTGAGGTGAAGATATGTGTCTAATAGTATTGTACATGTTTCTCGTGTTGTTGTTTTATCATTATATGCTTATGTTGACCTTTAAAATTTTAAATCACCACTACTCATTAAACAAAAGTAAAGTAAATAAGTAAAAAATAAAGTAATACATTTGGATAACATCTATGTTTTTAGCATAGTGTCATATTTACAGTTTGTGATACAGTTGTGTAGTCTTGTGATAAGTAATGATTACCATCGTTAACAATTTACATTAAACGTTTCGTGAGCATCTATATAAATACAAAAACATGATACACCAGTTTAATTCATGTATATAATTTTGAGCCATGAGCTCGACAATCTTATCGCGATCGCTAAGAACTCATGAAGAAGGGCCATTGATAGGTCTGAAACTAGTCGATAAAACATACGCGAATTAAGCCGGTATAAAAATTGATAGTCATAATATTAGCCCGCCATCTTGAATTTCCTGCTGTTCTCCCGCTTATCCATGGTTATTCGCTATGCTATAACCCTTAATAATGCTATGTATCTGACTTGTCTCACAATAGCTACTAGTAAAATTTAAAGGCTTTGTTAGTTATAGCTTAGTATAGCTGTGTTGATGATACGTCGCTTGCCAAATCCAACTGGCGGCGATGCCAATCGCCGCGGATATCTACTGCATATCGGTAGTAATTGCGGGGCTCTATACTAGGGTGTCTTTAGGGATTGCATATGCGACCGCTCGATTGAAGCAAGAATGTATATTCAATATTTGATGGGAATTAAAATGGTTTACAGCATATTTTGTTGAACTGTAACATTACATGACAGAACTAACTGTCCATCTTCCATTATCCTGATACAATATATAATAATTTGGCTAGCTAGCTATACTACTACTTTTACTACTAATTTTTTTTCATTTAAGAAAAAATCGTTACAAAATTGTTTCGTTGTTTCGGTCAATTCTTTAGTATACCTTGAAAATGTATTGTTGATGTTTTGGTTAAATAAAAATTTTAAATAGAAAAAGTATAACAACAAAACCTTGAAAATGTTTTGTAAAGTGGATTTTTTTTTATATAAAATAAAGAATGATTTTGTTTATTTTTACAATTGAGAACTTATGTAACCGAATGATTGTTGGCTAAGAAGTTATTAATGTACATTTTCCAGTGCCTTTGCTTACTCAGCTTTGTTAAATGTTGTTAAAACAATGCAAGGTAACAGCGGGCGCCAAGTGGCGGCCATCTTGAGAAACTTAACACAATATTGTAACACGGTGTAAGTGTTCTTTCGGTTTGGTTCGAATTTCGAATATTGTTCTATATTTGAAATTGAGCTTTCCTGGTTTATGATTATTGAAAAATGAAAATCTAGTTATGAGAATGAGTTATTACGAACCTACACACCTATAAACCAGTTTATACATTATTATTATTAAAATTATATCATTACCCTAGCCCACGGGGTAAACAGAGTGCACTAAGTACCAGATATCTCTATTCTTACCAGACCCGACGTGCTTCTTCTCGTGTATACATGACTTTTTTCATACTCGTACATGCACACTAATTTCGGTAACTTCTGACTCCCCCGTCATGTTTGCATAATTAATTCTAAAAGTATTTAATGAATGTAAGATAATGAAAGTAAAGCAAACTATATAAAGTGTTTTGAGAAATGAACAGAAAAATATATTAAAATAGCAAGTTTGTTTGTTGTTTCGTATTATTTTTTTTAATTATTGTGGTTCTTAAAACTAATTTCAGTACGATTTAAACCGAGTATGTTTTAATTTCATTTTGTCCTTTTGAGTAGATGAAAAATATTTTTATGCTTTGTAATCTAAAATACAGAATCAAAAAATATTGCTTCTAACCTTTTCTTGTTTATTTATAATTAATACCTCTTAAAGAGACGACGTGCATTTTGGTAGGTTATATAAAATATTCCAATATCTTGCAAACCACCCAAAACGGAGGCGGTTTTGCTAATTGATGGTTCGTTAACAAAAGGTATTGTTATGGTATGATACATGAGTGTTAAAATTTGTATAGTTCACTTTGTGTTTGATGGGGTTATGACGCCGTAATGACCCACTTAAACGTTTCCACATACAATAGTATCTATATAATAATTATTTACCAATTATTGTTTGAACGTTTGAAATGGGATCCTGTAATTTATTTCAGTGTACGCCAAATTGAAAACGTAGGCGTGTATTTGAGCCGTTCCCGAACATTTAGTTGAGAAGCGAATCACGTGTAGGTGATCCGTTGACAACTGGGACAAATTGGGCTTTCTATCACGCTGCGACGAATGCAGATGAAGCGTTTTAGTGGAAATTAGTTATTGGAATTCTACCAGCGTGAAGTAATAATGACACGAGTAAATGTTCCAGATTTTAATATATTCGAAAAATTTGCTGCCGGCCACATTGTGTTCTTTTCTTAAATTAAACCGGGCACATAAACAAGCGGAGCATAGCGAATTTTTGCGTTTTTTAAACAGAGAATATGTTTTGTTTTTAATGATATATTTTCACATCAACAGCTAGGGTATTTTATGTAACAGTTGCTTATAAGAATCATTTCAAGTTTTATTATCTACCTGTATAGGTAACACTTATTTGGCAAGTGATAATCTTTAAAAGATAATCGTGAATAACGAGCATGAAAGAACCTCATAAAGATATTAAATTTCTGTTTCAATCCGTCTATCAAACGCCCTAACGTTAAAACGGATTTCATGTTTCTTTACCCCATTTTGATAGATGCTTTTCTTTGTACGTCGTTACTTCCATTTCGTACCGGTATCCGAAAGTGGTCAACACGGTTATTACATTGTTAAGGCGGCACAACATTGGTGACGAATGGAAGGCGTGATGTATGAGGTAGGTGGCGCACTGGGTCAAAACCGCCGTGACCTCATTAGGGCCCCAAATAGCTACCTTTAAATGTGTCAACAAGGTTTTGGGTTCGGTGCCAATTTTATTGACACTTCAATTTTCTGTTACTCACGTATATATATGAGCGGAGTTGTATTTTTATAACAATGTAGTTGTTTTAAAAATGGAAGGTTAAAGTCAGCTACAACATAAGGTTTTCGCGCTTAGAAAATCTGACAGCCTGATTAAATTTTCTTTGCAGTCTATGGTGCGTTTTCCTTCAAAAAGTTGTTTTTATGGAATTTTAAAATATTTGTTACTAATATTGTGTTTTAATTTTAAGCATATTATGTTTTGGAGTAGTCATGCAGCCCTGACAATGATTTAACGTTAATCATCTCACTAACAAATTTGTACTAACTACATTAATTTAAAACCAGTCCAATAGAACTATTCTGTAATTTAGACTAGTGTAGTGTAGTTGTGGAATAGGATTTTAGAAATATCTAAAGTCCTATTCCTAGGTTGGTTTTAGACGTCTATATGCAGCAGGGGTTTTTTATGAGTGCCACAATATGAAAGCTAAAATTAATAAACAATATGTAAAGATAACAAATACATTAAACTACTGCTTTGAGCTTTACACGGCTGCTTTTTGCAAATTTTTGAATAGACGGGTCTACTACGTCTGTTGTAAATGTACGTTTGATATTTATGCTACATAACGTTTACTGACAGGATTTCGCTGCATGTAAAAGATGAAAGATTTGATATACGAATTATTAAGCGACAATTATAACAGCCGCTCGTACAGCCTTGATGTGAAGTCTGAACGACATTTTCCGTTAAAAAAATATTACAGTTTCAAAGTTGTTTCTATCGGTTCTATGGGGTGTCGTGCGCATATGTAATATTTTACATGTTACGAACATAACTGACATGCTGATGGTCTGATGATAAAGGGACGTTGCGGGTATTGATTATGATAGCCGTACCTATGTATGTACGAACGTAACGTATCTTCACGCCTGTAATCCCCGAAGAGGTAGGCAGAGAAATGCAGAACACTCCCACGTTTCACCGGTTACGTTTACGTC
>DWMG01003210.1:0-12197 GCA_018244855.1 Elbella merops
CGACGTGCTGGAGCGCGACTTAAAAGTAGAGCCCCTGGATGGGTTCGTGGTCCGGCTGGCAAGGCGTCTGTACGACCGAGCTGACAACGGACCTTATACCCACCTCGGGGGCTTCGCGCCCTTGCACACTTGTCGCCCTGACGGGGGCCCGCTCCCGCGGGAGCTCGAGGGGTTGGATGATGCCTAGTGCTTGGTCGGCGAGTGATGATCAAAGATAACAACACCATCTAACGACGGGGTGAGATCACTGGGGGGCAGTTGACCCCCTGAGACTGCCCAGGTAAGGAGGGAAACCTCGCACCCATGCGGCGAATTCCGCCGCGGCGTACGAACGACTGTCCTATCCTATCCACACGTATTAATGCTAACTAGCATCATGGTCGGCGAGGGACAACCGCGAACCGCACACCGTCTGACGACGGGTAGAGATCACCGGGGGGCAGATGACCCCCCCAGACTGCCCGGGTAAAAAGGGAATCCTCGAGACCCGTAGACTTGTACCCTAGCGGCGCATAAAAACCGCTGCGGCGTATGAACGACTATCTATGATAATGATGAACATGTATTAAATGATGTCAAATAATAAGAATTATGACGTAAGTTTTACCTCTATTTAATCTGCCCACACATCTTAATTTCTAGGGCGCTTTATAGTTTTAAGACTAGTTGCTGATAACCTAAGATAATGTGACAACTTATTTATGAAACATTGCGGTCTTCTGACAGATAGTTTTGAGTTTAATATGGGTTCTGAATGAAGGTGACAATTTGTAAAAATACGTAAAAAAAAACGGGTCAGGTCAGGTCAGCCCAGCGTTATTATTGTTTTCCATGTGGTTAAACCTAAAAAGCTGAGTCTCAGAATATTTTTTGCAAAGTAATGACCTTAAATTGGAATTTTGATATCCAACCATCAGCCTTTGTATGATCAGTTGGATGTAGACTTCCCCTAATCTGTGCCACTCTGTACAGTCTGGATCTTTTGAATCCAGCAACATCTGGATGTCAATTTTGATATGAAAACTAGGAAATAGAAAAGAGTATGTACTTGGAATATTTTTCATTTCTTATTTATTTAACTCATTCTGAAGTACTTCATAAAATAAACTGTAAAAGTGATTTGATTTTAATTTACAGGAAATGATCTGCCACGGTGCTCACACATATGTTTATTGTCAAGTGCACATAATATCACAAGAACCATGAGGTGGAGTGATTATGAAAAGACTAAGCCAGGAAATAATAAGATGTGCACAACAAAGGTATTTGGTTATGGTACAGTGATGCTACTGTGGAGTGACTATATCCACAAAGTGGCCGTCAGCGGTTGAATGCAAAGAGCTGAAGATTTAAGACAGTGCCATATGCCATCGGAGAAACCTATGCCCAGCAGAGAATGATGATGGGCTTGTATGCATGCAGCAACAAAATATTAACATTAAAAATGTTATATAGAATGAAAATATTTAGGACAACTCTGGTTACTGCATTTTTTGTCATGAACAGTTGTTTTAACTGACAACTGTTATAGCTATGTTACTTGAAAGTCATTTGGAAGCATATTTGTTTCATAATTCTATAAAAAAAAAACTGCCTAGTAACCAAAATAGTAGACAAGTCACTAGATTGTATATATTTCTTTGTGCTTCAATTTTTGTAACAGTGGGTTCTGTTCTGTTTTTCATCTAAGTATATAAACTTTATACAAGCTTTACAACATTTGTGAAAATGTTAAGTTAGTTTTACAAATTACTGACCTAAGTAACAATACCAAATGAGTGAGTGATGAGTGAACTTTGTTAATAAATATTTTAACAAATTAAAGTACTCCACATGATCATATGACTATAGTAAATAACTGAGTTTTATGAATCAATCAAATGCAGGCCGATCAATCAAAGATTAAATTACAATGTGATATATTTATAATATTTTTATATACATTTATGTAGTGATAGAAGTTACATATAGCATGAAAAACATTATCATTCTTCTATATTTTTATTTGTTTTTGTTTACATTTACAATGAATAATTTGTATCTTCCCAGCAAAGATAAGAAAGAACTTGAGAGAAGAAATAAAGTCTCCTGTGATACATTAGAGATTAAAATATTTCCTTAACAAGTAATACCAGATTTTCTGTTAAGTTGCCATTCTGTATGTTCTGATATGATTGATGATTTATTTTAGAGATTATCAGCCAAAATGTTTGTGTTCAGCTCAAAGTTATTCTTTAATTGTTACAGATATCGGTGAGTATCCTGGGTGTTGATGTATGGAACAAAGTGCAGTTTGTGGTCACCTAAAAACCAAAATTAGGCTGGCGTCAAGAAAGATTTGATATGCATAACAAGGCCAAGCAGTACTTTACACCAGGGCAATTAGTCCTGCTTTACAAAGCAAAAGTTAGGTCCTATATGGAGTACTGATCGCATCTGTGGGCTGGAGATCCAAAATACTAACTTAGTCCTCTGGAGTCCATGCAGAGATGTGCAGTTCGAATGATTGATAATCTCAGGATTACAGACGGGCTAGCACGAACAGCTGAGCCTGCAGTGAGATATTGATTTTCTGTGTGTGTTCCACTGTCTTTGTAATGGTGAGTGTTCTTCTGAACTATTCAGCATCATGCCAACGCCAAGATTCCTACACCGCACCACTTACCGAAGGGAGAAGTTCCACCCAGAGTAACTGGATACGTGACAGTCTTCAATGGTGTATTTGTTGCGCTCGTTGGGGCCATGAACATGCAAACTTTGGAATGGACTTCCAACTGAGGTCTTCCCAACGCAATATGACACAGAGTTATTCAATAAAAGCGTCAACAGAGTCCTTCAGAGCTAGCAACGCGTTAGTAATGCTTCTGTTATTGCAAACGTCCATAGACGACGGTGACCACTTACCATTAGGTGGCATGTTTGCCTGTTTGTCAGCTTATGCAATAAAAAGATACCTATAAATAAAAATTATCAGATGTTGTATAGATTCGTTTTTCTGTGTTCCATTTCATTCTTATTAATATATTATATAGCTTATATAAACCCCATGGCGCTACCATTACCACTACAACCTACATGGTAAGATTGTTGAGACTAGATAAACAAAGACAATACGTTTCAGTGCCCCACATTACTGATTATAACTTTGCATCTACAGTTCTATCTTTTGTAACTTATTCAATAAAAGTACCTACAAGACCTTCAATTAAACTAGAGGTACTATTATCACTATTATGTAAAATAATGAAAATAGTTTTTATTTGTTAGCTAAAAGCAACTGTTTCAAATTGTTGTTTTTAAATATCATACATAATTAGTGAAAAAAGACCAGGATAAACAGCATCACGCTAGTATTCCATATGGGTGGTAAGATACTAAATTTATATCTGAATATAAATTTTCGAATATATCATGTTCCATTTTCATCAACATCACTGTGCTGTTCCAGTCCACTGCTGGACATAGGACTCCCCGAATGAGCGCCACTACGCCCTGTTCTCGGCTTGACGCATGCAGCATTTGCCTGCAGCCTTTCGCAAATCGTCATCCCACCGTGCCGGAGGGCGTCCTACACTACGTTTGCCGAGCGGTGGTATCCACTCCAGAAATCGCCTACTCCACCGGTTATCGGTTCTTCGGAAGATATGTCTGGTCCACTGCCACTTCAGCGAGCTTAATCCTTTGAGCTCTCAGTGACTTTGGTTCTCTGTCGGATAGTATCATTTCTGATCCTTCCCTTCAGAAAGACCCCAAGCATAGCTCGCTGAGCAACCTTGAACCGGTGGACTAGACGCACTGTAAGTGTCCACGTCAGCTCCGTATGTCATGACAGGTAGGATGCACTCGTTGAAAACCTTAGGTTTCAGGCACTGCGGTATGGATGACGAGAAGACTCCACATAGTTTACCAAATGCTGCCCAGCCCAGCTGGTTCCTCCTCATGACCTCCCTCTCAAAATTCATTGTACCTTACTGCAATATCTGCCTAAGGTATATGTACTCCGAAACAATTTCAAATATAATTATTATATCGCTTCGCCTTGAGCATCGACCATTTCTACAGTATTTGTCTGTCGCGATCACGACGTATCATCATATGAAAATTTAATGTACTATACGTCATTATTATTGTTACTTTCCATTCATTTTTTCTTTCTCGAGTTTTACTTCGGTAATTTTTATGAAGTCAAGTACGGGCGTGCGCAAAGTAACTTAGTTCTCATAGCATTTAAAAAACGTCTTACTATTGAGATTGTACCTAATATAGTAGATTTCTGTAATTCTGTGAAGATTGAATCTTTTAAGGTGCTACAACTAGCACCTTTAAAGATTTATTATTAAAACTTTAAATTATTAAAACTTTTAATATTTCATCTGTTAATAAGAAAAGTAAAACTTATTTTCTTTTGCTTGTTTGTCACTGTTTCTGGACATTCATATTAGGTACGTAAGATCACTCCTGTACCTACTCTCCACATTGGTAGCAACAGGAGTGTACTACACTCCTACGTTTCATTAGTTACTTTTATATGGCCCATGATGGAATAAGAGGTGAGACTTGCCATGGACCTTGCACAAATAAAGAGTCCGATCCAATACTCCTAGTACTATTACTGTTGGGTTTTTCTACGACATGATGGTCGAAGCCAGGTCTCCTTAATCAGCAAATGCGCGTTGAACCACTCGACCAATGAAGCAATGAACAAAAATATTTTATATTTAGTTTGTTATATACTACTGTTGTATTAAGAATAGCCACATCTATGTTCTTAAACTATAACGACATCTCTTGGCATATAACCGTACTCTTTTCCATTTAGCAAAAAAAAGGTTCTACCTACTATTTGCTACCCATGAAAATGCTTATTATATTAAAGCTCTTGAAACTTAATAATTTTAAAAATTTTAGTTAGATTATAAATAAATTTTATAGTATCTGAATTCCATTTGCCTGTGAAACCAAAAGTTTGCCCTAACACCCATGTGAAACAACTGCTATGTATTTTATTATATGGCAAAAATGAATTGTCAATGTCTATTGTCAAATTGACAACAAAGTAGGGTTATGTTGTGCAAAAATTGGTATATTCTAATTTCTTAATATTTTTCATAAATAAAAATTAAGGTATATGTTTAAAACTAAAATTATAAATGTCTCTACCATAATTCATGTCATATATTTCCAGTTGTCTACGTCTTATAACCCTTTTAATTTTATATTTCAGATGAATCTTATTAGAAAGGGTTTTTCGCTGCTGTCTCTTGGGATAAGAGCTAAGTGCACACAATTACCAGGTCAGTAAATGAACATTTCACAATAAAACGTTTAATAATGCGAGAAAAGGTGTATGCCGAGTTTTATTACTGCCACCCACTATTCACATTGTAATAAATTAATATATGCCGGCTATCTATCACCAATCGTTAGTAACATTCATAAACCACTTAATAGTGCACAAATTTAACAGATAAAAATAAAAATTATTCACTGAAAAAACTGTTGACTACCTTATTCCTCGGACCATAGTGTTAATTATAAATAGTGTGTTATGTACTGTAAATCTTTAATGTTAAGGTATAGTTCACATTTTCCTTCCCCCATTACACCTTTGAAATTATTAATTTGACTGGTCTTAAGTTACATGCCAATGTGTAATTAATAATAATAACACACAGTTAATATTGACCAATTAAATATCATCTCATGCTTTACTCATTAACCAACCAAACCCCAGAAGGTTGATTGTCATAGATAAACACCTACAAATCAAACCATGCTTTATGTAACATCACACCTATAATTCTCGAAAGGGTTGCAGAGGAGTACAGTAAACTTTCAGAATTTACCAGCTATATTTACATCACATGAAATAGGTGGTGAGCCTATTGCTATACACTCAGGTCAGATCCAGATTCTAAGTCACTACTAGAAAATCTAAATGAGAAAAAGCCAATAGTACTCAACCCAGGATTTTAACCCAGGACCTCCCGATTGGCAGTAGCACTTGCAACCATGGAACCAACAAGGCCATCAGATATAAAACAGTGTATTAGCCAAGTGTTAGTAAATGACTAATAATAGCTCTAGATATTTTGAATCACATTGAGTTGATGATGTAAGCTTGACCGAAAAACTAGTAACATGTCACAATTCTTCGGAATCACTATGCCAAGTTGTGTACATGATAACCAGAGAGCACCTCGAGAGAGCAACTCTCAGAAGATTAACTCAAATTTTCAGACAGAACTAACATTAAGACACTAAAGTTACATTATGAGTACATGTGAATATACAATGTAAACAATTGAACTGCAAACAATTTTGAGTAAAAAATGGTTAATAGTTAAATGTAAGAAATTTTGTACTTTTGACTGCCTCATTGGTCGATTGGTTGCAAGCGTGACTGCCGATCGGGCGGTCCTGGGTTCAAATCCCGGGTTGGGTACTATTGGATTTTTCTAATTTATAATTTGTAGTAGTGACTCGGAGTCTAGATGTGTCCCCATTGTATGGATTTCTAGCGATAAGGAAAGTTATTAGAAAACAACCACAGCCATTTTGGATTTATCATTAAACATGGGAAAACATTAAACACAGGTACCTACATAATATATATGTAAGTATATGTATATTAGCTTGTGTGGTGAAAACGTTAAGATAGTATCTATAAAAGTAATTTTAATACATACACTCACATGTTTCATGTGTTAAATATAAACATATTTCTATTAAGACACTCAATAAATATTTCAATTCAAACCATCAGTTTTCTATATTTTTATCTTTCTCTATATGAACAATATGTAACCGCTCCACGTCGTCGTACCGTTAAATGAACATCACAAGTAAATAGGAAGCATTCACCCCTTACATAACTGTCAATATGGACATGTCATTTCGCCAAATTCACATCTGCATTAGATTTGGCAGCTGCACTGTATAGCAAACGAAAATGGCCTTATCCACTTAAGATATAAGAGTTATAACTGCTCGAATTGTGGTAATAATATTTAATGCCCGATTCTGATGTCGCGCCTGTCCTTTGCGTAGAACCCTTCCGCGTGGACCCGGATTAAGTCTTCGGGGACGTGTGCGGTCAGCAGAAAAATGTAAAGGTTTTAAAAATTCTTCAGGCAATTCATTTTGCCTATAAATTGAGAATATATGTACATAAGTATACAGCAAAATCATTTTGATTTTGGTGTATACTTATGTACGCCGACATGTACTATTTTCAATGCGGTTCTTTTCTCCCTTAGTTTTGAATGCCTAATTCTTCTTTAATTTTATATCAATCATAGCAAAATTATTGTATAAATACCCTTTTTAAATATCGTTTGATATTATGTTCAAATATCACTTGCTAACGGTGAAGGAAAGCATCGCTAGGAAACCTGCGTACCTCACAGTTCATTAGAGAAAAAAAAGTCTCTAAGGCGTGAGAAGTCTGCCGTGAACAATTAACCCTCTATATGGAAAAGTGCCGAGATTTTCATAAAGAACCAATACCATACGTATAGAGTGCCTAAAAGCTGATGAAAACAATAATTTCATAAAAATATAAATTTAACGTTTCTTAAGTGTATGTTTAAACTCTGTAATATAATGACAGTTAATTTTAGACTTCGGACTGTCTAGCGATATGATCAATATCGATTTTGTGTCCTTTTTTGCTAACGCTACGCCGTGGTCCAACTTAAGTCCAAACAAGGAGCGCAAAGGGTGGCATGACTCAGCGCAGTTGACCACACGACAGTTTCGCCATTCACATTTCACACCATTTTATATATACATACCACCATATTGTCCCACTGCGTGATTTGCACGTTCATAACAAATTGTCTATTACGTGCCAGCTATTGATGATTTTTAAGGATATTTTGCAAGTTTTGTCTTTGGTCACCGCTCATCGATTCTATTATACTTTCTCATCACTAAAGACCTATTGACTGTTGAATATTTTATCTACATAGTAACTTTTTGCGTCTCTCAAGGATATAACCTTAAATACATCGTACTGTTTCGAGAATACCTAAATTTAACGTTAACATTTTAATTTTATTGTTGCAATAATTATCAAGTTGATAGTAATATATCGAATAATTTAAAACTTTCAATAATTTAATACAGTTAACTTAAAAACTGTAAATAATTGATTATATGCCTCTAAGTACACAATTTCAAAAAATCTTAAGTCTTCTATTTATTTATTTACTCTTTATTGCACACATAAATAGGCATAACAAAGGGCGAACTTATTGGCTAGTGGCACTCTTCACCAGTCAATCCTCGAAGTATATATAGTAAGACCAAAAGGCAGACCTGGAAAAAAGAAAGAAAATAGACAAGGATAAAAAAGAAAAGATACAGTAGTAAAAAATAATAAATGCTTTAATAACTCATACATAAAGTAAAATATATAAAGATAATAAAATACATACGTATGAATTATATTTATACATATGAATTATAGTCCTAAGTAGTCCACTACAAAATAATAATTTTTGATTTTATATCTTGTATCATTTCGACAGCTCCCCCGAATACATTAATGCTTTATTTATAAGAACTGTTTGCGTTTCTTTGTGACCGTGTTTACCTCTTTCCGAGTACTTGTGGAAAAAATAATAAATCGCCCAGACATGAACAGTTACCGCGGGTGCGTGGGACCGCCCCCGTCCACGCTTTCCCATATACCATAAACTTCTCATACAAATTGTCAATGCCACAGTGACCGATTCATTGCGGGGTCTTAATACATTTTTTACAGGAAGGAAAGGCTTTTGTAGGCTACGATATTACCGTTTGTCAATATAATTTATTTTTTATTAGTTAGGTATCGTTCATTTCAATTAAAAATAAAACGTAACATCAAGCCTGTAACCTCCAAAAGGGTAGGCAGAGGAGTGTAGTACACTCGCACATTTCACCAGTTACGTTTTACGTCCCGTGGAATAGGTGGTGAGCCCATTGCCATACACCCGGCACAGATCCAGACACGGAGTCAATACTAGAAATTCTAAATTAGAAAATCCAGTGATACCCGAGCCTATCTACATTTCCTTTTAATAGAAATTATTGTTACTTAAGATTGTTAAGACTGTTAAGATTACGGCACTAGTTAGTACGGTGAAATAGATCACTAAACTTTTAATTGAGTACGAGTCCACTATAAGATAAATTGACTCCGCAAATAAAGTCATGCCATTTTGCTAAATTTTTAGGACATTGTTTAAATACTTACACTACATTAGTGTTTGTATGTAGTTATAAAGAAAATAGTACGATCGAAATGTCATATTGTTTGAAGGTGATTCATCAATAATGACGCTTTTCAGTATCAAGTTTGGTATTTTGTTATAAAACAAACAATCATCAACGTCCAAAGCATGGGCCATTGCATTCTGCTGTTTTAAGCCAACGACCGGCAAGTTCTTTCACTTTGGTTCAGAGTTAATGGACTTAATAAAATCAAAATAATTTTGTCCACGTAAACTGATAATACATATGAGACACGCCAATAGTAATCTTTGTTTTTAATATAATGTAAAATAATGTAATAATAATTATACTGCATAGACATGCAGACAGGTCAAGAGAAGGCTGGTTAGAAGTCAAGTGTCTTCACCACATAAAAAAGTAAATAAACAGACACAGGCAGATATGAATATAAATTATACATGTATTACCAACATGTTTTTATAAACTACAGAGCGTAGCAACACGGAGTACTTTTTACTTAACGTCAGTACCACGCACATACAAATCATAACAATACTACTAACTAATACAACAATGTTTATAAATCTCGTATGACACACTACGATATTTATATTTAATATTATAAATTAAACAGAATGCAATAACACAATATCTATATTCTTATTTATTACATCCGTATCATAAACATACAAAATATCATAACAAATTTATTGAAGTAATACAACAATGTTTATATATGTTGTATGACAGATCACTATAAGTATTTACATTTTCATCAGCGGGATGCCCAGTTCCGATCTCGATGTTTTGTTAAGCGATCATAATGTTTTGAAAAGTTAAAGACATTCATAATAATGCAATCGTATAATAATAACATGTTTACTTAGTAGCGGCTTAGTTTACAATTGTTAAAGTAAACACTACTTGCAGGGAATGTTTATAAAATAATGTTTTATTGTTATGACTGCAACTAGCTAATTACTTACTTTTCGTGCCGTATGTTTATAATTTATAATGTCCGTAAAAACAACTTATCCAATTGTTTACAACTAATGTCCGTAATGTTATTGTATATAGCGGTTATGAGCAATCGTGTTCATTAATGAAGCGATTTTGTTTTGCATTTGTAAGATATTGTTTTCGTGTTTCTACATCATATTTATTATATTCATTAACAGATATACAATCGCGATGACATTGTTTATATAGGCTGTACATTGTCGCTGTATGTACCATGTTAGTAAACTTTATTGACAATTCGGGTGGCATGGTTGCGATTCATGACAGTCACGTTATTATAGTTTGTTTCATTGTTTACATTTATATATGTAATGATAATACTTATTATTATAACAGCACACTTTTATTATGTTTTAATAGCACTAAGCCGGCACTTGACTTCGGTTGTAATAGAGGGTTAACGAGATAAACATAGGAAGGATAACAGAGGTTAGGTCAGGATGCAGCACGCTCGCCTAGAAAGTGCCTATTCATTATTTTTTGATAACTGTCATTAAGTAAACTGATGAATTTTCGTTACTCGTTCTCGGTTAGTGTTAAGCTTTAATTTGAGCAATTCGCGTCAAAATCATTTTTTTTTTTTCTAGAAATATGTTCTCTAAAAACTTACCCAAAGTGACGATTGATTATTGTTAATGAAGATTATTTGATGTAAAAATAATTAGATTATTCTGTTTTTTTTTTTTCTATTGTTGGCATGCACTTCGTATATTTACAGTAACATGTACATTGACCAACCTGTACAAAAATGTATAAAAAATGTGTTAATCTACATATACCATGTATTGACACATTTTGGAAAAACATTACATACTTTCATACATCAATACCGAGCTTTTCATATCTACTTTTCATTATTCAGCTGCGTACATAATTTGTTAACAATTGCAATTTTGTCCTTCTGTTGAGAATACAAAACCCCTTTTATAAATTTAACACCTTCGAAATATTAATCTTCAAGCTTAAGACGTTCAGTATGAAATCTCGAAGCGCCTTCTGAGAAATGACAAACTCTATCACGTTTTGCTTTGGCATAAGTTGTGGATGATAATATGCGGTTATTTGTAATAACTTCGCCATTGTGGTAGCTGAATCGACAATTGCGAACTCTACAATGGAAAGCGCCGTGGCTCTACTATTGTAGAGTTGGTGGCTCTGATGAAGATCCAACAATGTGAGGTGTACCATGTTTTTCCTAAGCAATTCTCGGACACTGTATATCCTACATACGGGCCCGTCACTACCTAGAAGACTTCTATTGGTTCAGAACTTCATTCTTCTTCTTCATTCAACTTCATTGACGCACCAATAACTTATATGATGACATTTTACAGAGTGGAGTGTCCGTCAACCATCAAGTATAGATGCTTTTGGAATATCACCCTTGGTTGTTAACTAGGTTCCTTAAGTTGTATAAGCAAACGAACCGGTCGCCAATAGGATTGCCAGAATAAAATGAAGGATCCTTCGATAGCGTGGTAGTCCTTACGAATATTAATGTATTACTAAAATTCTTACACAAATATGAATTACGTTTCCCAGAATGCACAACGTTGCTGCTTCAACTCTTGCCCATTGTGGCGTCGCTGCACTTTTTGCCACTCGCCATGCCATTGTCATGGTGGTGATGTCAAAAAGGATAATTTTTACAGCGAGTCCGTCATCTGCGGACAATGCCCACTATTAGCGGATTATAATCCGCAAAAAGAGCAGGTACTGTGCTGTGCGGCGCAAGGCATAAGCTTCTGACAATGTTTCAGTAACTCTATTTTTGATACATATACATACATACATACATAGTTATGTGTATGTATGTATGCATGTATCAAAATACGTACCTATGAATAATAAATAAACGAGTTTAATATCTGCTGTTTTCATTGCGAACCGGACTATAGACTTAGATTTAAAATTGGTAATATTAAAAACGATTTTAATTAAAATTTCATTATTAG
>DWMG01003211.1:0-12197 GCA_018244855.1 Elbella merops
GTCATATATACGACGTATGCCTGTGAGAACAAAAAACGCTCCGTAAACACTACAGTAATTTTCCGTGTATTGCGCAGATAATTCCAGAGCAACGCACTATATTTGTCCTAACGGGGCTAAATGTGGAAGTGTGCATCTCCCATGCACATGGGAACGCAGTAACAAGCAACTGACTGTTTATTACATGCCAACCATGGACGGTCGTTTAACACTACCAAGGGATTTAATTACATAGATAATCGCCTCTATATCGTATAACGTTTACATTATTGCACACTCAGCTCTGCACCCTGTCCACGTTGTTCAATTCCCGTTGTAGTTCACGGTCAGAAAGCCATTACTGTGATCACGACAAATAGATGCACACGAGATTGTACATACTTGACACGAGCGGCTAAACGTACGTAGACATATAATTATAAACACATTACCGCAAGAGCTTTACTGTACCGAGAACTGGCACACAATTCTTTTCCGTGATGCGGCTTATGTCTTCGGGTCGGTTTTAAGAAAATACCTCAACAGTGATCCCTTTTAATCTTTAAACGAATTTTAGACGAAATATAAGAAAGCGCGACGCGAATGCCAATTTACTGAATAGGCACTCGCTACAGCTGTACTGTAAATACACAAGGCATCATGGCGGGAGAGATAAAGAAGGAAACCTTATGTTTCAAAATTCAATATCTTCTTATCTTCCGAGCGATACAGAGGGAAGTAGAAAGGAAATTTCTCGCAACGGGCGAGTCCTGGCGGAGAAAAGGATAAAAGGGGCCGTAATAAAAAAATCATAGACGTCTCGTAAGTAAATTGTTTGATACGCGAGTCACCAGTGGGGGAAAGAGATCGAATACAAGCAAAGAAATCGTAACCGTTGGTAGGGAACGTACCAGTGCAACGCAATCACATTAATGATGGCATTACAGAAAAGGGCAAACACGGCATTATGATTGATGATTCATCATGTACTTCGTACATGTTACTCGGCCGCCTTAACTGCATACACACACAATATTTATGAAGTTCAAGAAAAAGATAGTGATGATTAAATCAAAATTATTCACAATCGTATTATCCTTTCAACGAGTTTCTCATTAAACTTGAAATTAGTTACTCCATTCTTAGAGAAATGGCCTTGAGTATCTTTGTATTCAAGTTAATTCGAACTTTTAGCTGTTAGATCAAAGATACTAAAGTTTAGTAGCTACGTACTCGACCAAAGAGCCTCTTTCTTTCATTTCCACTCAGAAGAGGATGTCAGAACTTTTCTTATCCCGAAAGCTGGTGTTCGGGAAATGAGTCGCATTACAGAGTCAATAGACTCCGTAAACCGAATCGAACAGTCGATGAGATGTTCTATCTCGTAAACCTTCTAACTTACGCTGTATTTGGAATGCTAAACAGAGTTGACTTTAAACAGTTCCTAACGATGTCACAATAATCAAGTCCGATTAGTGTTATCATCTGTTTGCGTGACTAGTGTCAGTAATCGGGAGCTACAGTTCAATACAAAATGTAATAATATAGAGTTGATATTCAAAGCATATCTGTCAAAACTTCGCGAGACTTGGACAATTCTTTGAGTATGGAAGTTTGTTGCGGCTCCCATGGGGTTCTCTTGCTTGAATATTTTAAAGTCGAGTGGCGCATATTCGCGTGCCGGGGAACTGTAATCACCAGATGTGATGCACCCAATCAATAAGTTTACCCTAAAACGTACGTAGATGCAATTCAAGCCAACGTGAGCCAGCACCCAACAGTGCTGTGCGAATTGAATTTTGTTATAGCGCACTAACTAAGTGGTCGAGTTTTCGACTCTGTAAATGTAAAATTTATAGCTCACATGCGCCTAATAAAAACTATCCACGGACTCGTAATGCTATCAAGTCAAGTGCTTGAAACGTGAGTACGTTTCACATCCAATCGACCAACAATAATAGTTATGGGTTCATCACAAATTGCTTTGTCCGATATAAAGGTAATATTAGATTATCTAACATAATTATGATTAATTCATGCTTCGCAGCATTCGACAAGTTTGATTTACACCTAGAGGATTCATTTTAAGTTCCGTTAACTTGTCGAATATTGTATAGTATCTTATGCATACATTTATTATATTTGCTAGGTCTAGAATTAGCATAATTAGACCTTAAAATTTATTAAAAAGCGTAAGTCAGAGTGATCTGTTACCTTACTTTTTTTTATAAAATTGTCAAACTGTATTTTGTGCCGTTAAATTCATCCAACACTTGATATCGACTTCAGTTCTCTTTACACTGTATATTATTAGTACAATTCCCGACAGAACAGATGCATCTGAAGACAGTGGACAGTGTTTGTGCAGTGTGCGGTCCATCGCTACGTCCCAACGGGATACAGAGCAAATATTGGCGGTGTTGCTGGCAACGATAACGAGATGCTACAGAACAGGGTGAGATAGAACTAAAAGGGGGTGTGAAATAACTTGCTGATCTGTTAAGTGATCATTATATCCACATCCATGGAGTGAGAGATATATCGAAGTCCCCATTTTTCTTTTTGTACATTCAGAACATTTTTTGTTCTAATTTGTATAAATTATTGGCAAAGGTAATTAATTAATTTAATTTAATCCAAAACCGAGGAAAAAGATGTCACAGATCAAACAAATCAAATAGTTAAGCACTTCGAAAATTTTAAATCAATCTAAGAATCTTCATCAAATTTTTGTCATCGATATAATTGTCATGTTATTATTTTTAAACATATTTGTAGCAAGTAACCGTATTTAAACTAGTGTAAATAAACCTGATCAGATTACATAAGAAGAAGAAAAAAAAACAACACTTTTCTGTAGACGCAGTTCACAGAATCCCAAAGGAAGAACTGAGCAAATATTGGCGGCGTATTACCGGGAGTAACGAGTCACTTCTGAACTAAACTAAAGTTGGGTAGCTTTTACCGCGCCGTAAAAATCGGTCACAAGAGAGTTGGGAGTTCCTGAACTTGAATAATTGTAATATAAAAAAAACGTGAACTTAATCATTCTTAAAAACAAATTGTTTATACCTACAATTTGTTGGTTGTTACACTTAGTTATCTAAGTGAGGATATTTTTAAACCATTCTTCGTATCTTTCTTTGCGTTATCAGACCATATTTTCATAAATTTGAATATATATTATTTATATAAATAGACTCGTATTTATGTTGTACAATACAGTCAAGCAAAAAATATTTAAACAATATTACATCTAATCTCGTATGCACGCACTTATCAGTTATTTTCGATAAATAGATCTATTTGAAGAAATAATAATACTACGTTCCCTTCTCTAGCTTTAAATCAAACTCTAGCAATGTTTACAAAGGTGTGAACGTATTCAGATGTACGGCCGTAAATAGTAATTGAATAAAATTATCGACCTTTTCAAAGCCAACAAATTCTGCTTTACTCTGTGCACTCAGAAGCTCCTAAATATTCAAAGCGAATGGAGCCTCCACACGTACCTGTATCCTTGTCTAGAAAAACAACTTTACGGCAACTTATTTACATTTCAATACAGTTGGGTATAAATTCCTTAAGCCGGGTGGTCTTCCGTGCTCTATTTGCAAATTTATCTTCCATCGTAAGGAGGCAGTAGTAAAAAAAAGTTTCAATGGAAACTGTTGCGATAATGCCATATTTCGTTCGGCATTCTTCATAAATCGTTAACATGAACTGATCTACATAACTGTGCCTGTCCGTTGAGGAATTCGGCATTATCTGTTTCAGTCGCTACTTTAAAATCATGTCAACGCGAAATATGTTTGAAATTTCTTGCTACTCGTAGTTGGCTCGGTTTTTGGTTGCCGAATTTCGTATACACATTTTTGGGCAATTTTCTCGACCTAAACTATTTTGTTTCTCGTCATATTACATATCTGACTCACTATAAAATACTAGTCCACTATTTAATAGATATTTCAACAAACGCTTTAAGTGCCGGTGGCATAAAGGATATCATATTCAGTTCCCGTTCAATCAAGTCGAATTGGTAGATTATATGCATGGCATATATATATATGGTATATGTGTATACATGATTATATACATTGGTATAATGTATATATATGTACATTAGATATGTATATTTGTACCGGTTTGCGTATAATTTCCAACTGAAGGAATGTTTTTGCTTCGAATATGTATTTAATCTTTGGAACTATGTGCTCGACTTTATCTCTTGTAAAGATGTCTACAAATCAGGCTTTACATTAAAAGCTGCCAGAAAGCAATGCAGAAATATAATTATCAAAGAACCTTTTTAAATGTCTGTTTTGACATACCTATTGTATTTTAAAACTATTAGTAGCTATATTAAAATTAAATGTAAGTGTATGGAGTTTATCATGAATGACATTGAAACGGCACCAAAATTAATTTTCTTTAGTTTTTCGCTATGGAAATAAATTATGAAGGCAAAAGCCTTGTTGATAATTAACGTACAGGAAGGTAATTTATTTTCCGTTTAACGAACAACTCAAATCAAATTTTCGAATGCTCAGCTCCAAACATAACCATTTCTATTGAAACCTATAATTTGACGTTAACGTAAAAGCGTAATAATAAATATTAACAAGTAGTCCCTGAAACATGTTCTTAATTAAATGGGAACAATCCGGTACTTCTAATCAAAAAGGTTGCTTGAATAAATGGTAAATATTTAATTGTAGTCGTCGTTGCTGCTATCATAAAACAGAAGTCTCAGACGTCAATTAAGAACTGAATTTGAACGTTCTCGTCTTGTGAATGTGTAATTACGGCTCCAAAAACGTAGCTCGCTTCGCGTTATTGAAAATTGAGTCTAAAGCGAGACTCATTTGTAATATAGCTCTGATTACAGGTGCCTGTGTAACATTAATTTTCGATGTAGAAATACAATCTTTGAACAGCCGGATGAAGATTAAAAATACGTCCATTTTGGACAAAACAGGCCGAATACAAAACAATGAAAATAAAAGGATACTCATTTGAAAAGCCATTTCTTTATCAAAAATTTTATGGGTGCAACGTTTGAAATTTAGGTTTCCCTTTACTTTTAGTCAATTTACTTCATTAACAAGACTGTCAGAAACAATAATAACTTTGTAACGAAGAAGAAACTTCGGGAACTGTTCCCGCCGATTTCAAAAACTCTTTCAACGCTTGGAACTTTTAAAATCTCTTTTTAGATAAATTACGTTCCATAATAGATTTTGTATGGCGTAACAAAAGGGAGTGTAGTGAGAGAAGTAAGCACTAACTTTCCTGAGGCACGTCGCGTGAGAAATATTGTTAAAAATTCTATACCGCCTCGAGCACCATTCGTTTTAGGCACTTCGAGAAATAATAGGGTTTTAAAATTCTCAAATCTTGCCGCTTAATATATTTTTGACATGAACAAGCTATAGACGAGAGTTGCCCCTCTTGAAACGGCCCGAGGCGAGAGCACACCAGTTTAAGGCGAGCAACTACAATTTTTAAGTTCAAGGCCATATAATTGTATTTATTGCGCGTGTATTGCTTCCTCTTACCGCACGCCAATGTTCATATCGGTTTTATTGCTTTCAACTATTTTATAAGTCAAATTTAATAAGAAACTACAACTCTACCATAATCGCTTCCTAAGACGGAATATAATATTTTATCATTTTTCTGCGATCCTTTTCAAGACGGTCCTTATAACCGGATTATATAAAAGCCCGGCCGTTCACGAAATTGATTTTAGTTATACGCGGTCAACATAAAGTGTATCACTAAAACGATCGAACGTATAGCATACGAGTAGTTATGTACACACACTCGGATTTAATAGGATTTCACGTCGATTTGTTTTTCAAATATTCTAAGAAGGACACTTCTGATTCATCTATTGACTCGTAATGTTTTGAAAATACTAGTTTTATGATCCGACTTGCGTTAATTACTAAAACAGTACGCAGTCAAGTACAGTTTAGCGGAAACGTTATATACACTGCGAATACTTATACATTCTATTTGCATTAATGCGCGAGCAACCAGCTCGGACATGTTCGCGAGTTAATATGTAATAAGTTTTGTTTATAATAAGCGGTTTGCACGCTAACTACTTAATAGCTGCTAATCCAGGTTACTTACTATACCGCAATAATATATATCAGTCAGTTAATTATAATTAAACTCAGTTATTTATACTGACGCCAGTGCGAATATTTAGTTCGTTTGAATAAATATGTTTTTGAAACTCAATGTCAATAGTCCGCGGAAATAGCTAAACAAATCAAGATGTTTTACAACTTCCTCTCAGTAACAGTTACATTTACATTCGACTGATTATTATATATGGTATGTGATATGCTTAGCAATTATCAAGAATGTACCTACGTTATAAGCAGAAATAAAGGAAATAAATTATTGTTATAAATAAATACATGGCGAAGATAAGCCTTTATCAATAAAAAACTGTGGGTCAGCCCGTCAGAGCCAACAATAACTATATAAAATTTTACCTCTACGATAAACGTGTGACAACCGGTTCGTATGACATGTTGCGTCCTGTCCGAACGTGTTCCTGTTTATTCATCTGCTGGTCACACTTCAAGGCTTTAACAGTATTCCGAATACTCTTTTATTTCTATAACCTTTTATGTTTCGCCTAAATCTAAATATGTTTCATGCTTCATAATTCCAGAATGTTCTTTATGTAAACGAGATCACGAAAAAATATTAAGTCTCAGTAGAGTTATGGCTAAGTTTCAACTATAGGCGCCAAAAAGTGCCAAATATAGGTTAGATCCAGCTTGTAAAGCTGTTAAAAAGCTATTAGTCACTGATCATTTATATTTCTTATCGAAGTTTATTATTTTTATGGCTGTTTAAAAACATACGTTTAACTAACGTTTTTTTCTTTTATCTGCATTGTCTTCGATTTAAAGTAGACAATGATGGACGTCGATGAAAAAAAACTGACAATGCTTCAAGATTAATCAGTGTTTAAGGAGTGCATCGTATGATTTTATCTGTTTTAACCCGCCGAACTGGTTTGCGAGACATTAATATTGATTTAGTAGGTACAATATACCCACCGGTTGAGACAGTAGGTACCTACAATAGGTACAATCGATTAAGGTGACACTCTTGAGAAGGATTTATATGAATGCAAATATACCTTTTTTTCTTATTTCATTGCATTATTTGCAATTCGTTTGCGTCATGAATGAAACACTATAAGCATATACCATAATACGAGATCGAGCTATAAACAAAAGTACTAATAATATCATGGAAAAAAAATGTTATTAAGTCGTTTGACTTATAAATCTTATACTTTAATTCAATTTATAGACGTTCGCACAATACATTTACAAAATTATGCCTGAGTGTATACATCGCACCTCATGTATCTATATTATAACTTCGAGCATTAAAGTTAGTTTTAGAACTAATGGTAATGGATAGATTTTATATATGAATTTTGATGGCGCGTTAGGCGAATTTAATGCTACATACGTTCTCTGAGCAATAACATTCGAACAGTCTTTTGAGCGGAACGAAAGCAATTTTTATTGCTCAACTTCCTAAAAGGATGCTCTCAATTTTGTTTTTACGTCTGCCCGGACATAACTCTTGAATGGAGGCATGGATTTCGATGAGCATTTTATGTCTTTTAAAGGAAGTTCCCATAGAAGACCGTTACTTCGATTTAATCACTTGGCTGACCTGGAAGGAGCGTTAAGTATCGATAAGACGAGACTTCACGGGCACGTCGAAGTTTTTATGGAAGATATAACACTGATAAGTTTTAAAGGGGAGATTAACAAATCACCGCTATTCTGAATTGGAACACTGTCATGAAATATGTTTTAGGTCTGCCGTAGTCGCGGTAGCGACACTAGCCAAGCTCTGGTACGTTAATGGTGTTGCAGCCATATTCATTTCGAAAATATTTTGCAATTAAAGTAGCCGAAGAAATGTGCGATGACACTCATTAGAGTAGAACTCATTAAGGAATGATACAGGCTGATGATGAGGTTACTGTAATTTAATTCTATTTTTGATAGAAGCTGGGAAAATGAATAACACTTATGACATACCTACATACTGCGGACGTAACTAATATGATTTAGGCAAATATTATGATGTCATCCTAAAGCTCTGTAAAATGATGCAGATTACTTATCAAAGTGCACGGATCGAAAATGTTGACGATTTTATTTAAAAAATGATGCGACCATTATATGTCAATAGCATCATTTGTTTAAATTTATTTTGCTATTCTATTTTTCAGATAAAGTAAAATGAGACAAAAGTTATGGTAGATATATGAACACTTGCTGTGATAAATTGAAAGAGAAGTCGACGAGGAAGGAACTGTTATTAATAATGATATAATGAATGCATAAATTTCTAATATTAATGTCATATATACTGAACGTAAATAAATATAAATGAACAAAAGCCAAACAGGCAGTAACGCAGTGAGTAAATTAGACGCTAATTGTATATACGCGACGACAATTGTTTATCAAAACGGTAACGATTACGAAAACGTTCGCCCTAATCATGTTATTGTAACTTAGCTTAACGATGGAACAGCTATTGACCCAGCGAAACTTCTAAACACAGCTGATAAACAGTATTTTGCTTATTAGGAAAATAATCGTTGTTTATTTAAAGTACATATCTACTTACTTACTTAAGAACATTTCTTATTATCATCAACTGTTCTGTCATTTCCTAAAACAGTATCCTCCATATGTATATAATTTTAATATTAATCCACTAATTTGCAGTTGTATAAAGTTTCTTAGTAATATATACATAGATATAGTATAGCTAGGGATTATTTCTCTGATGTATTGGAACAAGTTGCTAGGTAAGAAACGACATTTTGTTCGTAGTTTTATGGCTAGTAGCAATGACCGAAGAAATAAATCTCGACTAACAACCAACCAATGAATAGTATTGACCTGTCTGCCTATATCTCTTAATGACTTAGACCGTTCCTTTCGCTGTAAACTATAAACCTTCTAATTGAAGTAACTAACGACGTACCGGATAACAAGTATCGTGTATTAAGAAAATACGACAATTTCATGGAACAGGATAAATTATTAAGTTAGATTCTTGGACATTTCAATGTAAAATATTTAATTAGGTAAATGTTGACAGTAGAGACATTGGCGATACGATGTCAAATAATCAGAGCTGGATATTTGGACACAATTAGGGAGCTGTTTATCTATATTCTTTCTCAACTGATTTAATTAGGAACGATTTCGGATTATTTTGAAGTCTGCTCACAAATAAATAATGCTATGAACCGTTCTGAAATAATTTATACGTATGTACTTTCACAGTGACATAGCATATCAAATATATATATGCTCATCAATTTATCATGTCTTTTCATCTCATCATTATGTTCATCAATTCATCACATTTAATTGGTAATATTCAAAATCTAATATATTAAGAAAACCGTTATAAGCGATATCCTTATTAACACAGAAAATTGTCCCGGCGGTTCAGTTATATAGGGAATTTTGAAACCCGCTAAGGAAATTCGAGGCGGGTGATTAATTTCGCTGGCATCCAGGGATTCGCCGTTCGTTCTCGGCTCGGAGTCACGCTACGCGCGATGTAAATCATCCGAATGCCGCGCTACGTAGCCGTTAGGGGTTGCGGAAACAATTAGGACAAACAAAATCATGTGATATTGGGGTTCGCGGAGAGTAATGCCTCACTTTAACTGACGACTAACAGAGGTTTAAATCTCGGAACGACATATTCACGATTATTACCCGCTACAAAAAACAGGATAAATGGTTTGAAGTAAAAAATTAGAGCATTCACTGACTGATACAGAAAATATTTTACCATACAAGTATTTGATTAAAAGCTTTTAGTAACAAGACGCTAAAACCAAAAGTGTTACAGTTAAATAAAATTCCTTCAACTCTGCAAATGCTTTAAGAAGATTAAAACTAGAAATTTACTTTGCTCAGAATGAAAACAAAAAGCTTTTCGCCGTCTTCCTCTATCTGTCTGACATCCAGCGAGAGAACCAAAAGCGATATAATTTATAAGACCAACTTTATCATCTACTACAGTCATAAATGTACGGATAGCAGCACTCCTAGTCAAACAGTAACGCTTTTTCTCTCACTATATTTGTAAAAATATATATTGTATCTCAAGTAATTCGCTGTTATAATTAATAAGTTGGATTTTAAAATCGCTATTATTTCCTCGTTAGTTGTACAACACGCCAATGAGATTTCGTCTCACACACCAGATCCCGTTGCACTTAAAAATTTATGAAACAAATGGACGGAACGCGAGTCTCTGGAGAATCGCGCCTGGCAGGATTTTTCGTAGTTAGTTGCAATGTGTTTAAATTTTAAGTTAAACGGGAATGCTCAACTCGAAACACGCCACTGGAGCCGGGTGCAAAGAATTTTGTATTGGCTTAATTCTGCTTTGCTATTTGTTAATTAAAATAAATAATGTACGACCAAGTACAACACTTTTTGCATTATAACAAAGCCAAATTTTGTCGCAAAGCGATGCAAATTTAAATATACTCGTAGAAAGTTAAGGAAAGGTAGTTCAACATACCACTTGTAAATGACATATAAAACATCAGTCTATATTTATATTAAGTTTCCGATGCTGCGTTGTTATTATAAAGTAATAAATGTGAAAAACATTAACAAATATGTAATCGAGCAACATCAAATAAAACATTTCACATACCACAATGATCCTACGCATGAAAAAATAAGACCCATAATTTCTGAAAGAAGTGTATCATCATCATAAAGGAACTGCACAAAAAGAGTATTAGAGTCAGGGCGGATAAGCAATAATTATTACCTGAGATTTTATAAATGTTCATTGTCCGTCCTACTTTTTTCACAGGGCAGGGCTTTGTATGCCTTATTGTCTTGGAAGTTGTAATTTTACTTCTGTCTTTTGCATAATTCCTCGGAGCTTACTCCATAATTCCAGTTCTAAATCCAGACATTATTTTTGTGGGGAACATAAAAGATGGCTTTTGGATTTAAATTTAAAGAATCAAGGGCGAACGAAAAAGTTTCTAATAGCCCTTCAGCAGAACTTGGCTAACGCGAGGAAGGGAGACTTTTTCCAATTCAATAAGTGGCTAATTGTATAAAAGAAGCTGTCCACAAGTTAAACGGGTAACACGATTACGAGAGCGAGTGAATATCAGGGAAGAAGTTGCGGGACAAGAAAAGTTGGACGGCGTTGTACACACGAACACAGCGGTGTCGGCACGACTTTTGTTATTGGACGATGTAAATGGTGTGTTTGTTAAAGTGATTGTTTCAGCAAATTAAATTTCTAAATCGACTTTGGAACACAAACAGATGACCGAGCAACGATAAAAGACTTTTCACCTTCCATAAGCATAATTACTGCTTGACATGTTTTATTTTTAACTATTTAATAATGAGTATAACTGTCTATAAAAAACGTGCATTGAAGAATTGGTTGAATTACCAGGATTTAAAATAAAAATTACTATAACTTAAAATAAACCATATATCAATTGAACTCCATATTCAGTAAAAAAATTCTAATTTCATTAATTATTCGAAGATAAATGATCTAGATAATTCAATAAATTGCTTCTGGATATTATTCTTTAGTTTCCAACGACTTTAATAAGTACTAACGAGTCAATATTTCCAAATCTGATGTTACATAAGGAACTTCCGCATGGAATTGTATTCTTCAGTTTTCCTACATCTACAACCTGTCGACCTGTGGTACTTTCCAAAGACAATAAAAGGCTTGTATTTGCCCAAATATGTATCTAAAATGAAATTTTATAACAGAAACTTTTATATTTATCCATATTTAAAGTTAACAAATTTTGAATACATATTAAAGTTCATTACTTATTGCAACAATCGAATTCTTTTCGGGAGGCAGTGGAACGATAAAAACCAACAGTGGAACGATAAAACGGTTGATTATGATGACTGTAACATACGTCAAATTGATTATTATTATGATGATAGAACACTTGTTAAATACCCGAAATCGTATATGTATATCAAAAAATTAACAATGTAATTTATGTAATTAGTTAAAATTCCAAATATTTAACACGTCCTTGAATTTACGTCGGCTTTGTTGCAATGTAGATCAAGAAAAAAACCAGGCCATAAAAACTCCCGGCACTC
>DWMG01003212.1:0-12197 GCA_018244855.1 Elbella merops
GATTTTTAGTTCTGATGAAATTAGATAATTTGGTTTGAATTGCACCTAATACGACTAAGTACTGTAATAAAATGATCATCACGTGTCATTTCATATACAATTATAATGAAACAATTTACAATATTAAAGTAAGATGAAGGCACTCTTGATCTCTGTGACGTGACGATATGAGCAACAAGATGTGTCAGACATTGAAATGAATTAACAAGCTCAAACTAAACGAAATTCGTATTCCTTTTGCCAATTTCTCTCTTTTCTTTTATCTTTCTTCTGGTGCTTTGTTCCGCTCTGATACATCTAAGCATCAAGTTACATCTAAACATCAAGTTACATCTAAACATCAAGTACAATTCAATACGAGTAATTAACTGTAGGAAATGATTAATTGATCTTTTTATACAAGCTAGCTCGTTGCATGTTATAATAATAAAAAAATAATACTTTACCTGGTTAGGATTTTCTACATTGAGATTGCCTGGAAGTGATCGAGTCAGGTAATAATGACGCCGTTAGATTTTCTAGTAGTAATTTCTATGAGTCTGCATATGTGCCTGCTATGGGGCAACAGGCTCATCATCTATTTCAGTGTGGGACTTAACGTACCTGGTGAAACATGGGAGTGTACTGCACTCCTCTGCCTACCTTTATTTTTAAAATTTCCTGTGGTCTTGTTTTTGAGATTGACGATGCACTGTAAACTTTTATTCATTAGTAATAGATATTTGTGAATGTAAATGACTATGTAGATGTAAATGAACTACATAAATACAAGAAGGATATCCCAACGAATGTCCATACACATGATTCACGTGCGTATATAGACGTAGTTATAATCTCTCAATCGTTATCCAATAACTTTCATAATTTTTTATCATCTTCATAATCATTTTACATACTGATGTATATACACATATGCACATCTATGTATGTACGAGTATGGACACGAACATACTTAAAACATTTATAAGCGAAAATGTCTGTAATAAGTTTCCATTTA
Organism: Elbella merops; assembly: GCA_018244855.1. Taxonomy (NCBI): domain Eukaryota; kingdom Metazoa; phylum Arthropoda; class Insecta; order Lepidoptera; family Hesperiidae; genus Elbella; species Elbella merops. The sequence goes on from DWMG01003212.1 coordinate 998, forward strand.
GCGAATGAAGAATTATTATTATTCTCTCACGCACTGTACTACAGTAAGGTTGGATGTAATTAAACAACCGAAACACCCTCTCTGTTATACCTTACAACGTAATAAAGTGAGATACGATCAAAGGCAACGCTCGCCAATTAACAGACGGCTTTTTGACGTGCAATTAACGCATTACTTGTGATTAATGCGTCGAATTCAGAATTACAATTTTTATTACAATGTAGCGTCAATATCACATTGATGCGAATTGTTTTCATCGGTTTTTCTCACACCATAGAAACAGTGCGATAGGGTGAGAAAAAGATAAAAAAAAAATAAAAAAATAAAAAAAAGATAAAAAAAAACAGAAGTAAGAGTTTTACAGTGGAATAATCTCTTAGTTGAGATTAGTCTCAATCAGTGTTTTCTGTTTTTTCCGTAACAATGTATTACCGTTTGTCGTTTCTAGTATTTAAATTATTAAACTTAGCATTTTGCGATATTTTAATATAGATAGTTCGTATCATATCACCGTAGTGAACACCCTTCCATGTGTAACTGTGACTATGATCTCATTGATTAAACTGTCGGAATGAGCTCGGCCTTTATGGCACTGACAGTAGGTACGTGTAAGCCATTTAATGTTGAATATTCTCTAAATTCAGTTTTGAATAGTACAAATTAGTTCCTTCAACGAATTGATCGAATAGCTTTTTAAGTGATTGTTTCAGCATCATCATCATCGGTCTATTTCAGTCTACTGCTGGACATCGGCCTCCCTAATAAGCGCTATTTCGCCCTGTCCTCGGCTTGCCGTATCCAGCTTCTGTCTGCAGCCTTTCGCAGATCGTCATTAAGTTTATACTCAACAAAAGGAGAAAAAAGTATATTGTATTGTAATAATAATAATAATTCTATATTGCGATAACAAAAAGAAATTACAAAAGCAAGTGGCTAGAGACTTCTTTTAAGCATAGGGTGCCTGTAGTAGAAGACTGCTTTTCCGTAGCTTATATTAACATTATTAATAATTATATTAAATTATACTAATATTATATTAAGTACATGTGTATTTGTGTATGTAAACATTGAAACATTGATTAAATCTGTTTTCTATATACATATGTCGGTCTGGACAAGGTAAACAAAATATTAAAACTGTAAAGAACCGCCTTTGAATGTTGCCGCTTACTGATACAAAGAAAAAAAAAATCACGTAGAATATTCGGAATAAGTTACCGGTTTTTTACATTCTAATAAATCGTTTAGACATTGCCATGGTAACTTACCACTGGACTGAAAACTTGGCAAGAAACATGATAATTGAAGTACATTTATTCCTTATTTATTTTCGCATATCAAGGTTATCAACATCAGCCATCTTTATCGTTTCAAAATTGAATACCTTACTGGTCTTAAACCATAGTTGATTGAACCATTGATTAACTATGGTTTGAAAGTTTTCACAAAAGATTGTATAAAACTCTGAAGCGCCTAGTTTTCCTTAGGGTGTAGTCCTTAATGTTTTGTATATTGAGATATGTATCTGGCATTGAACCCCAAAACCTTTGGAGTGACACTGAAATTTTTACAGCTTCACCGTCGCGGACACAAATTTACAAAATGTTTTAGTATGCTTATCTCTGTACTCAGGCCGTTATAGCTTCGTTTGACTGAATTTATATGAACAATGTTAATCTGCTCAGTCCAGCTGCTCCTTGTAGAAATAACGCTCAGTCTAAATTCCAGAGTAACATTTGTGTTAGAATTTGAGCTGGCCGAGCGGCTGGGTTGCGAAGATAATACATTTGTCGTATTAAATAGCCAGCGTATCATTAAATGACATTCCTGTTTTCACAGACTCGACTAGACTTCGTTAACAATGACTCGATTATGTCGACGTGTTTGTATTTATCATATACAAAATTCTCTTTTGTTTTTAACATGTACATTGAAATGCGAGCAATAACGTTATATGAATCATAAAGAGAACTTGTTCGTTACTTGACTTGTATTTATGTTCTTGAGTTGTATGCGCAGGCCACGCTGGGACAAAGATGTTTCTTTGCTCTTCGGTTGTCACATACATCTTTATTAAAGGTAGAGTATTGGATTACCCGTAAATATTTGATGGAAAATGACGTTTCAGGCCTCCTAAAGTACTGTCCCAGGCACTTTACGTACCCGGGGCGTGCCAAAAATAATATTAGCATCGTGATTCTAATACTAATGGATTTTCACATAGATTATTTATTTTATTTAAAACTGTAATTTTTCAGTAATCCGCTCACGGTATTATTATTATAGAATAAACATTAAAGCCGCGATTCTAACATGAGCTTTACATATACATTGTATATTTTATTTGAAAACTGTAATTTTTCAGCAATCCGCAAACGGTATCGCCCTGTCCGTTAACCCCGAAACCTGTTTCCTCTAAGTTAATTAAAATACTCAAAGCACTTAGCTGATCAAATCTACGTGGTTTCCATTACATTTTGACATGTGGAGCGTACCCACAGGGAGGAATGGAAACAGCTTTTAAATCAACGAATTTGTATTTTTTATATATTATCTGGGAAAGAACTTCCGAATTACCAGTATAATGGATTACCGGCATTCCGAATTATCAGTATGAAAAATTAATATTTTAGCGACTATACTAAAAATTGTAAAACGAATAATAGTTTGATGATATAGGTTGTGATATATAGGTTATATAGGTATAAGTTTGATGATATAGGTATGAGTGATCGATTTGTAAACAATAACATCGTCAGAAAACCTGAACATCGTACCGTCCATACTTCTGAATCGATAAATATGGGACGTATTTTTTTTATGCAGAGGGTTGCAACACTAGCAACGTTAGCTTTAATTAATAAAACCATTGACCTTTGCACAAAAGTACGGATATACTAAAAAATTGGCTTGAGATAAAAAAAAATGTAACATTACGCTTGTAATACTCGATGGGGTAGGCGGAGGAGTGTAGTACACTCCCACGTTTCACCAGTTACGTTTAAGTCCCATGGAATTGGCGGTAAGCCTATTGCCATACACCGGGCACAGATCCTGACTCCGAGTCACTACTAGAATTCTAAATTAGAAAAATCCGGTAGTACCAGACCCGGGATTTCAAACGAGGACCTCCCGATCGGCAGCTTGCAACCACTCGACCAATGAGGCAGTCAAAAAAAGTATACTGTGTGATCTCGACTCCTTCATTTAAATAATTAAATTTGAGATGAATGTCATAATACTTCGTATACGGTTTATTTGAATCGACTGCTTGTATTTTTTCAGCCACATGTTTTCTAAGACACCATTTTCTACCTCATATTATATTATTGTTTTCCACCACATGTTTTTTATCGCATACATGTTTTGGGCACCTTGATATTCCACAATTTTTGCCGCAGATTTATCCGCTATATCTTCATACGTAATATCTTCATACGCTATATCTTCATACGTAAAAGCGTATTTCTCAAATGCTTTTCAATGCGGTTGAGATTTCAGCCAAAAGGGACTGTACAGCTTAGCTTGGTTTTTGTCTTCGAAAAGATACACATAGGTATATATATTTAGATTTGTACTTTTTCAGTTAATTTTCAATATTTATAAAGCTTCAAAGTTAATCGTCAGTATCGTAGTCTAAATATCTTACACTAGACAATAAAGGGTGACAAGTGATAAAATTCGAATTCAAGAATTTTTAGTACGTTTCTAAAATTCGTCACAAATACTTTTTGTTGTCTATGTAATAGCAATAATTTACGAGTTTTAATATTTAGTAAGTTTTGGAATCCTGCACCGTAATAAAGTCGCGAACGAATACCAGAATAGAAGTCCGAAAAATTGTTCCAGAATTTTCCCCAAAACCACACTCGGTAAAATTAACGTTTGCCGTAGAATCGACAGTGAAAATGACTATAATATTGTACGTCACAATATACGCATAACGAACTGTAAGGCTGTGACCGTTAAGATAACGAAAGTGGCCGTGGCATGGTCATAATTATTCTAATATGACTTTATATATAGAACGTGTTGATTGAATGTATCTGCATTCCTCTTGAGGAGCCTATTAAACTGTATGTCTCGGGTATTATCGATGACAGATTCACATTTAAAATATTTTATAACAATATGTAAAGTAAAAAGTGTATAACATCAATAATGTATGCGGATATGCGGTGTTTGGAAGTTTATTGTAAGAAAATCCTGTGTCAATATTTTATAAGGCTTTTTGTATTTTTTGCAGCAGGGACCTATATTTACTGCTTTCCAATAACGTATGGCTTTCAGCTGTTTTTGCTATATTGTTTTATTGTATAAGGCCCGCCTGTAACGTGATGATAAAGAACACAACGGAGTAAAACGACGAGGGTAAATAAGAATAAAACTCCATTTTTTCATTTCGACAGCCAATGTTATTTGAAACCCACTCAGTCTAGATGCTACTCAGTTTATGTCACTGTAAAATATTAGCCTACTTGTGTCATTAGTTTGCAATACGAGAGGGTGGAACAGGACGCTTTATATTTTACCCTGTTGCGTCTGAGCCAGCTTGGCTAGGACTTTCAAGCAGCTGTTCTTCAATTTTATTTCTTTATATTGCTGTTCACTCGAAAGATAGGGTAGAGATCACTTGAAACTGGTTCTGTTAAACTAATGACGCAAGTGAAAAATGAGACCTATTTGTTTAAGGACGAGGTTCTGTGAAATATAACAGATAACTGTAGAAGGAACTACTACCGACTGCCACCATTACACTGGATTTTTTTAAGTAAGAAAGAAAATTTCCAGAACATTTTACTTCAACGTTCTTGTTTTCATTTCTTAAGGTGTATGTCATAATTTTCAAATATTTTTTATTGTTATGCCATTGCATGCCTTTTTTTATTTCCTATAGGTACTATTGCTAATCACCCATTGCATCTTTATAAAAAATATATAATGCCTGCGGTCTTCTCAAAAGATATTAATAATTAATTAAATCTCTGTAATTACATACTATAATATTTTAAAGTTAATTTGTGTTTCCCCTAACGAGGTACAACGACATGGTAACGATGAGTAAGGCCAAGAATATTGATATGGTACAGTCATTAACTTCAAAGACGACTGATACTTTCTTTCATTTTCCAATCAGTATCTTGTTATACTTTTATGGCCCATAAATGGTTCATCTGTTTCTAAATAAGCGATCGTGGTTCGTAATAAGACGGTCTGATCACTGGCTGCGCGGCAAACACATTTTATGTTTTTATTACTACAAGTCGCTGTTATAAATAAACTATGTGGTGTTTTAGGCGCATGCCGTTTATACCACTATTAATAAGACTGATAATTAATGTAATCGTAAAGGTAATATATATCGTAAAGTTTAAAGTAGACTTATAGAAAATAATTTTACTCAAAACGTAATGTCGCTTCATAAATTAAATTTCTATATTCTAAAGGAAAGATATTATGAAGCTTATATTTTGCTTTGCTTATAGTTAATTTCTGGTCATAACACGTTGGATGGATAGATTGAATCGTCCCACGCTACGACGCTAATGGCGCTGCGTGCGGATTACGGGCCCCGAGGACTTCCGCTCTACCCAAGCAGTTCACATGGTGAATACTCCGCCTTAGATGGTGGTGGTAGGCCTATACTGTGCGCGCTTATACGCCAGCCTGTCATGTTCACGCGGGAACGAGCGTCAGTCAGGTGGTCGAGCATGTAGAGGCGCGGACCCGTGGAGATGGGAATATGGTCCGTTGTCCAGCCCGAACGATAGCTCGTAGCGATGTTCTGCTGTGCTTGCAAACTCCTGCGATTCATCCTGGCTACCACGGCGTACCACGCGGGCGCCGCATAACCCGTTCTACAGATATTGAATGTTGAAGGCATAATGAAATTACCGCAGCGAGAGCAAACCCTGAAAATGTAAAACTCAGATACTGTTTGGTTTCCTTAAGGATTTAGTGGTTTTTGTTTCGGAGTAAATATTTACTTTGTTTTATTAACAGGTTTATAAATACAATGTTTCTTTGTTCTCTATATCTCCGTAGGGATGTTAAACACTAACATACTTTTACATGTGACAAAATCTAAGTTTCATCAAGTGTATGCACTTATATTTATCTTATGAAGAAACTACTCCAATCTGAATTGCAAACTGAGTAAGTTTGAAAGGTTAACAAGAAAAAACGAAAAATGACAAGACATGATCTTCAGCGTTTCGCATGACAGATTTCACTTGACATACGAGTACCTACGAATATTACACATTCATTATCATCACCATTAATCTATCTTAGTCCCTTGTTGGACATAGGTGTTGAAGTACATTTGAAATTCCCGCGTTCCACATGATGTCACTTTTGACACATAGAAATTTTCCCTCCTCTGCATTACACACTCTGTTCGAATTTTCATGACTGTAATGTACCTACGCTAATTTTAAAAAGTGAGAAATAAAACAAAGTATCAAGTCAATAACTGTTTTATTACACAATAGGTCTTCCTTCAATGAGCGCAAATTCTGGCACTAAATTAATAATAAGTTAATATTAAAATATTAATATCGCCCTTGTCAACTAGCTTATACTTGCAAGTTCGACCACCCTCCTCTCCTCCCCACCAATCCAATGGAAGACTTTGTTCCAAAACATTGTCGACGATTAAATATTTTGATTGCTTCTCAAGATGTCAATAGTTCTCTGTTGCATTATATGTATATCTTTGTATTTTGTTTGAAACGTTCAAAATGAACCGTCACAAAAGAATATTTGATACTCATAACAGTGTACAGTTCGAGCGGGCCTGTTGTTTCTAACACTTGTCCAATATATGGTGATACACAGAGAATTATCTCAGCAGGGCGACCTGGGGTTTATTGCTTATGTTTTTTTTGTATTGTAGAAAAACATGTTTAAGTTGAATATGAATTAGAGAGCCTGTGGGAATTCAGTGATACAAAATAATTGAAGCGACACCATAAATTTTATTATGACTTTGTTAATTTGATACGTGTGAGAATTTTATCGCCTGCCAACGTTATGTGAAAAGTCAATTGATTTACTTGAACATAATATGTAAAAAAATCATATTTTATGTTATTTATCTACCTATATATATCTATAATAATTATTACCGAGTTTTTTTTAAAATTATAGGTGACGTAAATCCGCATATCGATAGGTTATTTAATTTATTATTGAACCGGTTGTTATTTGTTAACACGATAGTTATGTTTTAAAAGGAAATAATAAACGAAAATTGTATCCTATAGATCAGTGTCATAATGTCTTTTAAATTACCTTCATATGTAATTACGTAGGAAGATATGTCTAGGAAAGAAACGCTTAAGACGAAAAAGAATGATTTTAGAATACAAAAAATTCTTAGCAGAAAAGGTAAAGCGTTAGTCGAAAAATTCCGTTGATCTCGTGAAGAGATTAGAAAGGAATAAAATGTCAAGAAATTACTATAGTAATCTTAAATCAACATTTGCTTGTCTTGACCGAAAGAGGCCGATTAGAATTTCCCTCCCTGATCCCCCATTTTTCTGGTAAATACTGATTGCTTTATTAATTATTATTATTCGTTTTAAAAATGGCTATTGAAGTGGACAGGTAAAAGCTAGTTTTTTTTATATGAATGTTAATATCCTGTTAACTACGATTTCCGTATAGGAAGTATAATAAAGCGTTACATGCCTTAGGGTACAATTAACACGCAAGCTTAAGCCAGTGTAAAAGATAATAGCTATATGTAGATTATTATTTCCTGCAGCTGAGTTCAATGTCCTCACTCAAATTAGCTTGCAATATGTTTTGACTAGTTTTGAACCCTAAATAGATGGCGCTATTTACACTTAAAAGTATATTTTTCGGTCATTTTAGGTCATTATAGTTTAACACTATTACTGATGTTTCTAACTTTGTAATATGTACATTAACTCTTCTGTTAAAGCCGCTTTTTACGGATCTGATAAAGTTTACACGAAATGTTTGAAGTATTGTAGAAATAAATGAATTTATACAATATTGTTATAACGTAGCGTAGGACGCCCTCCAGCTAGGTGAAGTGACGATATATGCAAAGTGGTTGGCAGTGGTTGGGTTCGAAGAGCTGAAGATCGAGCTCAGTGGCGTGCTATTTAAGAGACCTATGCCCAGCACTGGACGATGACAGGCGTATAGTGTGTGTTGTAAAAATATAATAAAAAAATATCTAGTACATTAAGAAACATTGAGAAAAAGGTGTAAAAACAAATAAAAATCACTTCAGTTGATATCATTATATTTTTACAATATGTATTAGCGTAAATTATAAAAATCCCACGTGCGCCTGATAATATGATTCTAGAATATTCGAGATAAATAAGACAATGTCCAATCGTAGTCCGTGTTCGTAGTCTTTGTTCGTTTAGTCTATAATGAATAACACCGAATGTATCAGCTACATTCGGTGTTATTGATTAACATACATATGTGTTAGAACACAGCATAGGTGGGCTCAGTGGTAACACCACAGCTGTTATCACGAACAGAGATGTGTAAATACCCGTCGACGCCCCATTGTTGCCCCCAAGAATTCTTTACTATCCAGTACTCCTCGCCATTGTATTTTCCGTAGCCAACAAGTCCAACTTCATGGTTTAAACTAGTTGGGTCACTGCAACAAAAATATTATTATGACTCTTTGTTTCTATAATAATTATTGTATAACATCTTTTTTGTAATATTAATAAACGTAGTCGAGTTTAATAACTTATAACACGATTGTAAGTCACGTGGACTAGTCATTATCATCATCTGCCCATCTCAGTCCAAAGTTCACCATATAGGCCTCCCCCATAAAGGGGTTTATGTCCGTAATCTCCACGCTGGGCATGCGGGTTAGAGATCGCAGGGCACGGCTTTGCGCACCGCCGACGCTGTTGCCCGTCGGTGGCCAGAGCATTTAGCTGTGCCTATTTAGGTTGCGCTATACCGCAATCAGCCGGTTGCCAGAGCTGTTGGTTAATTCTCAAACGTAGTATCACGCCTTTAATCCCCGAAGGGGTAGGCAAAGGAGTGTATTACACTCCCACCTAGTGGTGGGCCTATTGCCATACACCGGACACAGATTCAGACTCCGAGCCCCTACTAGAAATTCTAAATTAGAAAAATCCAGTAGTACCTGACCGGGGATTTGAACCCAGGACCTTCCGATCGGCAGTCGCGTTTGTTACCACTGGACCAATGAGGCAGTCAAAGAGTTGGTTAATTCTAATTTGAAGAAATTGGATAACATATCTTAGTGTTATCTTTTAACCTTACCTTTTATTTACAGTGTTACCTTTTATCTTAATTTTTTTTTATTTTTTAAAGAACAATAGGAAAGCAACGATGCCTCCTCCATTTTTCGTTATAAGTGGTAGCGTAGATCTTACCAGGTAGTATCATAGAAGATGCCGCCTGCGTACAAACTGAGATCGTCGGTTGCATGGATGGATACTGACAATGGTCCGTGGTTTATTAACGCCACCTATCGAGTTTAATATACATGTGTTTTATAGAAAATTCCTTTCAAACTGTCCCCGAGCAGAATAATTGTAATTGTTGCTCTTATCTCCATTAATATTGGAAAATTAATATTGTTATTATATCATCACGCCAAGTCCCTTGCAGGGTAGACAGACGCCGACTACCACATATCTTTAACTATAGACATTTGAAGTGCTTCTCTACATACATTAATCACTCTCTTTATACAGGATAGTAATATGAATAATGTTAATATTAGTGTTAATAATAACCAACAAATTATAGTTTGAAATTCATAATTTCAATATAGCAGCAGCAGTGATAGCCTAGTGGTTGAACATTAAGCCCCTCACTCCGGGGGGCTGAGTTCAAATCCATGGCGCGCACCTCTTTACAAAAGTCCGTTTTAAATTTGAATATCACTTGCTAACGGTGAAGGAAAACATCGTGAGGAAACCTGCACACCTTAGAATTTATAAAAAAAAAGGTGTGTGAAGTCTGCCAACCCGCACTTGGCCAACGCGATACGAGGGGAGACCCGTATTTCAACAGTGGAATGATAATGGGTCGATTATTATATTTTTATATTAAGATACTCGTATACCGATAAGAATAGAAAATGTTTTGCAACAACATCACACATATCATGAACAACAAAGATGTGGCTGCGAGACGTAAATGATCAGTTGTCGCAATAAAATTTCGATATCATAGAACTCAGAAATACCCCACACTTTCTAACAATGTAGTTATTGACTGCTGACAGAAACATTTAAAAAAAGAACTATTAACTCCATGTGACCGAACGTTTACAAATTTGAAACAACAGCCTACCTCAGTCCACTGCTGGACCTGCACACTCTTAATGGAAGGGGTTTTTGCCAATAATTTCCACGTTGGACATGCGGGTCGGGGTTCACAGATCACAACTCCTCGCAGCAGCGATGCAAGTGGCCGTCAACGGCCAAGGTATTCAATGGTGCCTGGGTATGCGCTGTACCATGATCAGATGGTTGCCAGAGCCACATCTGTTACATAGCAGGGTGCACCATGGACAGGTGCGGTTAGCTTGAGCTCCAAATCAAGCTTGGGATGTCGTACAATCTAAAATTAGCGTTTGTTAATTTCATAGTAGTTTTAACTTGGTCTTAAATTATTAAATAGTAATTGTAACTTGGTCTCAAATTTAATTTTGCATAATTAATTTTTAATAGGTACCAGCATTAACAAGCGGGTTAATTAAGCGGACACATTATCATTTTCTTCGAACATTCTAAAAATAAGAAGTATTTTAATGAGAAATAAACATCTTTAAACCTAATTGATATCTACTGACTGCCTCGTTGGTCGAGTGGTTGCAAGCGCGACTGCCGATCGGGAGGTCCTGGGTTCAAATACCGGGTCGGGTACCTACTATTGGATTTTTATAATTTAGAATTTCTAGTAGTGACTCGAAGTCTGGATGTGTGCCCGGTGCATGGTCAATAGGCTCACCACTTATTCCATTGTGGGACTTAAACGTAACTGGTGAAACATGGGGGCGTACTACACTCCTCTGCTTACCGCTTCGGGGATTACAGGCGTGATGTTATGTTTTAATTGATATCTAAAAATGACACGCACTGATGAGTTAGAAATAAATAATTTTATTGTACAATAAACTAAAATTAAATATTTATTATAAATGTAG